>PVIC010010462.1:0-43368 GCA_004025085.1 Thryonomys swinderianus
ACATCTTGGTGGGACCAGTGATCAATCCCAGAGCTGTGATTTAGGGAAAGACCAGAGACCCTGCTGCTTTGGTATGTACCACCAATTAGATTAGTTAATAACAGTTTCTCTTTCCAACTGTATTAGTTTTTCTTTTAGCTCACAACAAATCACGCCCAACTGCGCAGGGTAAAATAGCACACATTTATTATTTCACAGACTGTAAGGGTCAAGACTCTAGTCGCAGCGACACCGAGAACCCTCGCTGCTTAGCTCCTAAAACGCTGAGATCAAGCTTGACCACACTGCATTCCTACTTAGAGGCGAGGAATAATTTCCTTCCAAGCTCATTCAGACTATTGGGAAGACTCAGTTTCACGGGCCTATGCGCTACCAGCTTTGGGTTCTGGCTCGCTGTGTGCTGTGGGTCCCTCTCTCTCTCCTACAAAAGCCACTCACGGTCCAGAGGTTGCCCCTGGGCCCTCGTCCTGGCTGCTCCAACCAGGTTCCTTTCAAGTCCACAAAGCGAGACTTCTGAGCAAGTCCTAGCAGGGCAGGGCCTTGTCATAGCACTGGAGCCACCGAGGTGCCATCAGCTCTATGGCACTCGTAGTCTGTTTTCCAGGGCCAAGTAACGCGGGCCACCCGCTTCCAGGGCCAGGGCCGGCCTGCGTGTTTGTAAGCTGGGGTCGGGGTCATGGCCTGGCCCGCTGGAGTGTCTGCCGGGGTGGCTCGGAGGAGATCGTTGTCATAGACAAGAGCCCCATGGTGTGGATGCATTTCTTTTTCTTTTTTACTCTTTATTTTATTAAAAACTGTTCCTTTAAAAATTTACTAAATTGTACTTAAAAGCCCTATTTGAAATACAACTGGTGAAAGTTTTCGATGCATGCCATTGTGTGGGAAAACTTAAACTAAAATGAGCTCTCCAGCCTTACTATGAAGATAATTTGTATCTGGCAATCCTTTTTTACTCTTTTAAACAGTCACTTATTTCCCTTTTATATTTCCTGAGAGCTATGCAGAACAAGTGGTATCACGTGTCTGTTACAGTAGAGGGAAACAAATGGCATCACACGTATGTAGAAGTGGAATATAGTCCAGCTTATCCTTGACAGAATGCTCTCTCCAAGAAAGTCACTTTGAAAACATGTGGGAGATTATTTCCTTTTTGTCTATTGCCGGGAAACTACAAAAACTGTGTACTTGTTTACAAATAACTTGAAAAATTGAGAATCCACATGGATGCAAATTTGGCTAACATTTTCTCCATTAGATATTGAAACATAAAATTTCTAAAATAACACATAAAATCTACAATTTATCTAAAGGAGTCTTATTTTTACTTTCTGAACAAGGTCCTAGTATTTAGATCATTAAATTATCCCTCTCAATTTTGAGAATGTACAGTATATTTAATATGTAGTTCCTACATATTGTGTGCCTGTTGTAAAAATAAAGCTTTAAATATTGCTAAATAGCTTCTGTCAAAAACCTAACCTTTTGCCACAGCTTCCACTATTATGGAACTCTTGGTGTAGTTATTTTTTTCTTTCTCTTGTGATTTCCTCCAAACACTGAAGCGAGACCACAGTTAGCATTCCATTCCTCTTTCCTGGATGAACACAGGGTGTATGCTGCCCCATGTGCAGCTGTTTAAAAATATACTATGTATTCAGAAAGCATAACTGAGAAACACTCTCTTCTTCTTTATTGTGTCTATTACCCTCATAACTTTCCACTGGCTAAATCTATTTTTTTCAGTCATTTTTGGAGTTTCTATATGTTTGTGATATTAATTTTTAGATACTAAAATGTCAGTAACAATTTTTTGAAACTATGCTTTCCAAATAACCTTATGCTTTTCAAAAGGTAAAGTGTAGAAAGCATCAGAGGCATCACAATTCTCACTGATTCTGTAGCTCTTGAACCTTTCATTCCAGGTCAGTTTTCATACACAGCATCATGGTGGAGCCTCCTTTGGGGTCACATTCCAGTCAATAGTCCATTTATTGGCTTACTCATAAATAGGGGAAATAATGGCAGTAAAATGGCAAAGAATTTTGTTGCACTATAGAAACTGGGATTACTTTAAAAAGCTGGTAAAAGGCAGTGTACACTAAGCACATGACTGACTCTTAAACATTAAAATGAGACTCAAATGTCAATTGGTGTGAATAGCCTTCATCTGTGAAGTAAAATCTTTCTTCCGCTTCAGTTTTACTTAGTTGCCCTATATTAGGAAGCACTGGTGGAATCCCATAGCATGGTTAAGAAGACTGTCAGAAGGAATGTCTTTAATGCAAGCCTTTTATTTATGTTAAAACAATGCTGTTAAAGTGACCGATATTAGGGGCAAAGCAAAGAGGGAATCGGGAAAGGTACACGTCACTATAAAGTATCTGAACAACATCTTTCCTGGCTACTTGCGTCTAAATTCTAGGACTGTAGGATTGACACTTACTTAGAGAAGCAGTGATGAGATGTTTTCTAATAGTGACAATTCTAATCCCACATGCTTGGTCACCCATTGGAGCTTTGTCCCTGATATTTTAATTGATGGAATGAGAATAAAGAAATCATTTTCTATCTTGGCTAGAAAACAAAGTGACAGATTCACTTTAAAAATTAGACTCTGCTTCGATAAAAAATATAGTAAATACATCTTCATCAAACAGATACTATTAAATAAATGGTTATCTTATATGTCTACAGGCCTTGGAATAGTGATTAATTCTGCCTTGGAAACAGGCACACCTGAGTGACTCCTTCAGGAGACACATGTGAGACTTCCCGTCAAATGCCTCGGAACCGTTAGGCCCTAGGAACTGATGGACACATCAGAGAAGCCTCAGTCCACTGGGTGGTGGGACATTGAAAGACAAATACACTTACAGTCAGGAGCATTGAAATAATTTTTGAGAGTTTTTGTATAAATTAGTACCAAGAGCCAAGGTGGCACAAACAGAGGTAAACAGGTTAAAAGAGGTAAACAAGTCAAAGGTAAGGTTGTTCAGGTTCCTTCTCAAGCAAAGGCAGCAAAGAGCTGGGAAAATGTCCAATGGCAGGAAAGAGTCATTTACAATCAATAGCACTACCGAGGTCATGTAAGGAGGTTTGTTGACTCAGTATTTTGCCTTGAAGATGAATGACGTATTCCAGGGGAAGCCTGCACCTCTCAGACAAATACATCCACTCGAAGAGATGAAACATTTTCTTATGGTGCATTATTTGTCAGCGGTTTTAGAGTAAATGAACACTGTAACCTAAATTTATATATAAACACTATGATTCATGGAATTATATAGACATGTTTTGTGCCAGTGAGCTTTATCATCACTGATGCACTGAAGGGAAGAGGGTTTCATTCAAATTGCTGATGTGTGGAATTTAGTCCATAGTCAGCTAGTTTCGTGGTAGGGACATCATAGTGGAAGGGTGTGAATGAGTAAAGGTCCTCTTTTAATCGTGGCAGGAAGGCAGAGAAGAAAGAAACAAGCTATAGAACTAGAAATGCAGCCATTCCTTCCCTAAAGTCTCAACAGTTTCAGCATTCTTAAGAACTCTAAGCCAAATCATATTGTGAAACTCAAGGCAAAGCTCAGCTGAGAACCTCTGACAAAATTTAAATATATGTACATGTATAATCCCAAACTGGTGGCACAGAGTAGACACCCACATTTCCAAAGGGAGCAACAGCAGGATAGGAAAAACTCAAGCCAGGCCGACATCAAAACCCAGCTGGACAAACATTTATTCCCATGCCTACATATTTACCTCTCTGGGGACCAGGTTGTAACATGTGAGTTTCAAGGAGCATGGGTGACCCACTTTCATGATCGCGCCTTTTGCAGCCCACAGATTCTCTGTTTTAGGGTGGCTGCACTCACAGCAAGCAGCTTCCCTAGGCAGGTGTTCCATATCCCTGGCATCTCCCAATTCCTGAGTTCTCCACTGTACCTTTTATTTCATTACTACATCTTCTTACATTGTCCTCTCAGGGGCTTCTTACCTGGTCTCTCAGACCTTCCTCTAAAATGTGGGTGGAGTCTCCATGACTCTACAAACTCTTGCATTCTTCCTGTTGGTAAAACTGGCATTGTGCGGACAATCCCAAGGTCTGTTATCAGATAAAGCAGTAGCTGAGCCCCCTTGGACCATGGGTTCAGAAGTCCAAGTGCCTAGATAGCTAAGCACAGTGAAGAGAATCCTGTGAAACCAAGTCAATAGAAAGCCCATCGTGAGAAGGTGTTGCAAGGTCTTTCTTCTCAAATGAAAAGTTGAGACCTTCATCCTTGAGCTTCTTATTAGTAGGGCTTTGATTTTAGAAGTGTCCTTGAGGTATGTTTCTTCTTTACTGTTGCAAAGTATTTGATTTATTTTTATTGGCACTAATATCTACAAGAGACAATCTCCTTTGGGTCTAACTTCATGTGTGGTTCCTTCTGAGCCAAAATTTAAGCTTTTCAAACTTTCATTCTCTAATCTTTTACCTCAATTTTCAGTGACTAAAAGCAGCCAGGAGTCTCCATACCATGGCCTGAATATTGGGCTGCCTCTAAATTTTCTCTGCCAGATCAGTTAGGCCACTGCCTTGAATCTCAGCCTCCTACCAACTCTGAGGACATGGGCAAAAAGGCAGAGAAATTTTTTTTTTTGAGACAGGGTCTTGCTTTGTAGTTCAGGCTGGCTCTGAGCTCACTATGTAGCCCAGGCAAGGCCTGAACTCAGCAATCCTCCTGTCTCTGCCTCCCGAGTGCTGGGATCACAGGTGTGAACCACCACGCCTGGCACTGTGGTATGTGGTATTGATTGCTGGTGGGCGTGAGTCTTCAAGCCCAGCATTGTATGTGATTACTGGGGATCGAACTCAGGACCTTGTGCTTGTGAGGCAGGCACCAGAACCACTGAGCTAACCCTCCATCCCAAGGCAGAGAAACTTTTTGCCATACCACAAATGGCTTCTAGTCTAACTGCCAATAGAGTTCTTATTTCTATGTGAAACTTTCTGGACTTTGCCTTCATTGTGCGTGTTCTTATCAGCATTCTGGCTTTCTGAACTCTTCAGAATCACCCATCAGCCTATGTTTAGTGCATCTAAGAATTCTTCAGCCTCAACTTCATACTTGTCCAAACTCCTCCTGAAAACCAGTAGTAAATGTTTAGAAAAAACATGGCCATGTAATCACAACAAGAATCCCTCTTCTTCAGTACAAGATTTCTCCATCAATTGACTTTCTAATCAGTAAGACACAATACTTGACATTCAAATCTTAAAGGAAGAGAAGTTTAATTTGGCTCATGCCTTGGGAGAGTCAATCCACGTTCAGGTGGCTTGAGGCAGGAGTATCATGTTGGAAGAACGTGGCAGAGTAGAGACGCTCAGTTCATGCTGAGCAGGGAACTGTGCCACAGAAGGAAGAGTGAGTCACCAATGATAGACCCCAGCAGCACAGGACAAAGATTCATCCAGACACGCCCACTGAGTTAGCCCGTCAGGCCCCCATGTGGATTTCAAAGGCAATAAATTGACACTCCACCCTACCCACCACATTTTCACTTTGTTTTATTTAGATTACACCAGTAGTAAGAAAATAAAAAGCATACATTTTTAAAAAGCATTATTTAACATAGTCAGTTTGAAATATTAGATCGACTCACTGAAATAAAGTGTGATATTTCAAAATGAAAACCTAGAAATGCAAAAAAAAAAACCCTTGAAGATAAATTATGTACTATGTTAACAGATCAGAGAGTATAAAAGTCATCAGATTGGATATTGAGAAAGAATCTCCTTGGGATATATGATGTGTCTCACTTTCTAATTCAAATCTACCTTGAGAATTTGATATGTGTCCCATCATTCTAATGGGTTTGAAGGACACTATCGATTGCTGTTTGCTTCTACCAGGTTCTTGAAAATTCAGCAGTCACGTGGGACTGTTGGACGTCAAGCATAGGAGGGTCAGGAGTGAGTTTGTCATTGGAACCCAGTGTGGGCTATGATAAGAACAGACGACCAAAATTATTTCAATTCCTGATGAAGAAGATTTCAGAGAGGAGGAAAAAATTCAACACAGACATTCCAGAGTGAGTTTGATGAGTTAAGAAAAAAAGAGACCCCATATAAATAGATGGCACAAATCAAAAACACGGTAAGTCAAAGCCACTAGTTATTGAGATAAAAACCAACAAATATGGCCTCAAGAAAACCTTGGCTTTCGATAGAGACCAGGCACAGGACCTGCTGTGACAGGAACAATCAGATGCAATCGTAGCCCTTCTCTACCAAATTTTCCCCCTCCCGTGCTCTAATTTAGAATGATGCAGAAAGTACGTCAGCAACAAAGGGAAAAGAAAAGCTTAAAATGTCATCCTCCCTTATTCATTTATTTTTCCTCTCTGTAGGCCCCAGCAGGGAGCAGAGTAACTGTACGTTTGAATGAAAGAAAAAGCTAGAATCATCATATCAGTGTGGACACTGGATTCTAAAGAAAGAATCAAATTCATGCATGGTGGTTTTAACGAAACTTGATTTAAATTTTGAGGACCAGGCCGTTCTAGCTCAGAGTAGGCAAAGCTGGTTTCTATAAGCAAAGGTAAAAACCAGGAAGAAAGCCAGTGAAATTGCTTTTGTGTTGGACACCACCAGCCCTACTTGTTCAAGATGCTGTCTGAGTTATATGCTGGGTTTCTTTAGGATAGTTCAGTGGTCCACACAGGCCTGCTGAATGTCCATGAAAAGTCTTTAGACAGAACACAGTCAGGATTCCAAGGAAAGGTAAGTGAAAATTGGCAGTTTAATTAAATCTTGCTGTGATGATTTAAAGAGCTCATGACTCTCACCTGAAAACTACTACCTAAATCTCAGCTGTGCCTGGGTTTACACCCAAGAATATGAGAAGAATTTTCACAAGTGATTGAATTTTAAAGAAGAAATAGGAGATGAATGAAGTCTGTGGTTATGCACCATGGGATACGGTTTCAAGACTCACCAGTTACAATAAAAAGAAAATAACAACACAAAAATAAAACCAACTCACCTCTTTAGAAGCAGAGTTTATGATCATGATAGGTTTATGGAAGGCTATGATCACTATTTCTATAAAAACTTGAATGCATTTTTCAATGATAAATTATGGTTATTTGTAAAAAGCATATTTATGCTAGTTAAAATCCCTATTGATATTCAAAAGCACAGTACCTGATATTATTCTAGGGGTTTTTCTTTCTCTATCTCTAGGTAACAAGTCAATGTTTAGTTCAAGGCAATTTAAACATCGGTTGGAGTGTGGGGCAGGCGTCATGGAAAAACTTTTGATTCTCTTTTTAAAAATCTTTACTGGTACATTGTATATACACATCATGATCACACTCAATGTTGGAAATTTGTACCAGTATATGATATGATTTAATTCTCCTTTTTTCCCATTCCCCTACCCACCCTGCAACCCCCTGTGCCCTAAATACATAAGCTTTGTTTCCCATTACATTTTTTCTTTACTCATTACTCAGAGCCAGACAACGTACTGAGGCCTCTTCCTTCACAGAAGCTATGTTCTTTACCACAATTATGCTCCTCAGGACAGGCGTAAGGCCTGACTGAGCTAGGCAGTCAGTCCTTCGCGGAGTTTGCTCTGAAGCTGTGGGGAAGGTGTCTGCTTTTTTGTGGGGGATTCTCAGGTGGTAGGATATGGGTGTTTGTGGGGATAAAGAAGAAGGAGCCTCAAATAGCCTTTCACAACTGGAACAGAGATTTCCCTTGGACTGGTAACATGAACTGAGAAATTCAATTTTTTTAAAAAAAATTTTGTTTTCTTCCTCCAATAAATGCCTTATATTACTGTTTCCTTAAAAGTTCATGTGTTCCTGAATGCAAGAAATTCATTAGCCTCCCAAGCCAAGTTAAGAATGCCTGATTTCATGTCTTTCTGAAACCAAATTTTGAGAATTCATGAAGTAAAAAGAAATATAACCAAAAGATAGGAAATGAGTGGTGAGTACTCCAATGAAAATTCATTTCCCTGCTATTTCTTATTTGTCTCCTTACTTCTGTGAAGGAACACATTTATTTTGAGTATAGAAAAATCCAGCGATATGTTAATATTTTTCAAAAAGAGAAAGAGTAAAAGGAGGAGGAGAATTAATATGCATTCAATCACTGAATTTGTTTAAAATTATGGCCAATTCAACACCAGCATGCCAATTTCTCTATATATTACTGAGGATATTTAGTACATAACAGGTGATCAAAAATAATTACCACATGAGTGAATAAATTATTGGTAAAGGACGAACAAAGTTTGTGGGTAACTGTGCCTAGTCAAATATACCTTGGACAGTTTTACTAATCACATATCTTCATTGCTATTTTTAGATGCAATCACATGTTCATTCTCACCAGCACATGACGTATATTCCTATAAAGTTGTTGGTTGAGTGATCACCTATACAGATAAATCTTGTGTTGTTTTTCTGTGGTGTGTGTAGTATGTGGTATCCATATGTTTCTGTTCGTGTATTTACATTTTAAGGTAAAAGAAGAAAGATATGAAGAAGTCCTTTTGTGAAGGAGAGAGCTATACTAACAGATAGAAGAGGGAACATGGAAAGTTCTTCCCTCAGTTGCAAAGAAATGCCACCTATTGAAAGATGCCTGGCAGAGCAGGACAGTATGAAGACAATGTGTACACTCCCTTTGTAATAGCTGTGTCTTATGAAGACCGAAATCGTCTCCCTGTGACTCAGTAGTGACTTTGTTGTTGTTTTCCACTTTTAGCCTGTGGAGTTACGTAAGTTGCCCACATCGCGCCGGATGACAGACAAGCTCCTTCCAGGCAGGCAGGGTGGGAGAGGCGGAGAGAAACAAAGACCGCGAATCAGGCTCCTCCCTAAAGTTCCAGGAAGCCTGATAACACCCGCAACACCAGCCCTGCCTCCCCCTGGAAGCACGACTTCCCACTCCCAACCTCCAAATTCCTCGAGGCAGCAAACTCTTCCCCTCTCCTTAGAACTTTTCTCTTTCCTCACTGGTGATTGAGCCCCCTTTCCCAGGCTAAACCCACCTCTGTGTTCTCCTGCAAGGGAGTCATCAAACCAGCCGTCTTCCTTGCACGAGGCCTGCCCTGGGTGGTCTCCCTGCCCCTGCTTTGCAGCTCATCAAGTCCTTCCTCTTGTGCAGTGAGATACCCCACCTTCTGTTTGTTGTAAGTCTAAGGTCAAAGCACCACGGTCCCTTTGTGGGGCTCCGCAAGGGTCTCTGCCTGTGCTGTCCTCGTTCTCCCCTTACCTGCCCCCTCTTCTCCCCTGGGGGGCCAGAGAGGAACAGGAAACGTGTAAATAACTTCCGTATTGTGCATTCCTTGCTCCGACAGCATCCGAGTGCATGCATGACTTGAGCGTCTCATAATTTACCACCTGGTGACTTCATCTTCTGAAATTCTCCCTCTTGCTCTTGCTGCCCGTTAGACTCGGGGTCCAGGGCCGCTGGAACTCGTGTTCTTCCTAGGACCCTCTGCCCCCGGCATAAGTGTCATCAGGCCCTACGCCTTCGGGTCTCTAAACTGTCATTTTGCCAGCGCCTCCTCTCTGACCGCTTCCCACCACTAGCATTCTTCGTCCTCTTAACTTGCATATTTTGCCCAACATATTATTTATTCAATCTACCCTTCCTGGAGTACAAACTTCAGGAAAACAGGTTTCGTTTTGTTCACAACCATCCCCCCGATTCTTAAAAGAGCATAGAATGATAATTAAAATATGTCGGCGTGATTTATTTTCTCAGTGAAGATGTTAAATGAAGATTTCATAGCATTAGTATCCAAACGACCACGGACAGATTCAAATGCCAATATATAGCTTTTGCTGGTGCACCGGAAAAAAAAAAAAAAAAGCGTCCAAAGAGTTTCCGGGGAATTAAAAAGACAGAATGGGGACCGGTGCCCCTGGTTGGAGGTTATTTCTTTTTCTAGTTTTCTTGCTTTGGTAAGGGAGAAGCAGCTAGATACACTTGTCAGTAAAGCTCCTGACACCCGACGCGGGAGCCGAGGGGCGAGCTGCCTTATTTGTAAGAAGTTATGCTGAGAGAATAAAACTCTGCGAGGTGAAGACTTAACTGCGGGCGTGACATGAGAGAGCTTGGGGGAGCCGCCTCGACAGCGTGGGGCGCCGGCCCTCAAGCCCTCTGGGGTGTCACGGAGCGAAACGCATTGTTAAGGAAACGCCTCCTGCTTCCCCAGAGGAGACGCCATCTCGGTGACGGCTGAAGTCATTTCTTCTGCTGACTCGCGAAGGGTTTCCAGCTCTTCGGCGCCCTGGGAATATGAGCACAAGATATGATGAGTGTGAAAAGCTAACAACAGTCACAGCTCTTCGTGTCATTCAAAAGTAATGCACTGGCAGGAAAGACTTGACTTCCTCTCTAGAGCAGTATGGTAAGGTTTCAAATGAAATATTTCCAAGGAATATGTTATTTTGCATATGTAATTATAGTTTCTCCTGTGACTCTTTTATTGCTGTTCATGCAGAGTGCTCAGTATCATCCTTATAGCTTACGCTTGAATGTTAAAGAGCTTTCCAAGTGCACTGCTCTCGGTGTCCTCTCCGGCCTGTTGTCTGGTCCTGGCTCAGTCCTCGCATTGTTTCACAGGGTCAATTTACTGAAGAGTATGAGATGGCAAAGGATCCAGTTCTCTCCTTCACCCGTGCTCTGATCTGTGACATCTTTTATTTTTAAGCCCAGTAAGATGGAAAATAAAACTGTCCTTAAGGAACTTGCCACTAAAGGAGTTATTTCCATTAAAGAAAATGTGGCAAGATAGATGAAGGCAAAATAGAGATGAAGAACAGAGCTCGAGTATCCAAGGGAAAAGATGGACAATGAGAAGACAAAGTGAGAAAAAGAGGGAAGAAATGGGAGGAAAAAGAGGAAAGAAAGGGGAAAGAAGAAGAGGTGGAGGAGAAATGTGCAGGTCAGGAAATAAGGTCTGCCATTTATCTCCCGAGGAGCATTGGACAAACACTTTCCACTGCAGGCTGCCTCTATTTCTCCAGACACCCAGAGCTTCCCGTGTCTCCATGAGGCTCTCGACATGCATGAGCTGTATCAATAAAGTTTTCTGTTTGATTAGGAAATTGCAACACCATGAAAAGGTTACAGTGGGACAGGGCATAGCAGAGTAATTCCCTGTGCTTGAGGAAGTTATGTCAAGTGGTACTTAAAGCTGATCAAGGATATAAAATGATTAGTGTCACTTCTGAATTATTTTTACCTTAACATGATTTTCTTCTCTTCCCTTGTCTTACTAACTTGGGTTGCTAGCCCCAGGACACCTACACACAATTTGCTAATGATGCACATCTCTGTCCTCCATGTGCTTTCTTGACCTTGGATTAGATTTGGAACTTTGTATCCCAGGGCAGAAACATCAGTGGTGATAAGCTGATGTTTGATGTAGTCCTGCTCAGAGATGGCCAAGGTGGCTGCTATGTATTCTGCTAGCGCCTAATTATAAAAAAGGAACATGCTCATGGCCAGACATGCAAGCTTTCTATGGTTACAGCAGTTTAAAATCTCATGAAAGGGATAGATATATACAAAATCACTAAAGCAAGACTTAGGGACAAAGGAGAAATGCAAAATATATGCATATAAAGTCCATTGAGCTCTAAAATTGGCATTTAAGGTAAGACTTAATTAGCAAGTCAAGGACAGAATGGGAGGGAAATTTCCAGATGAATGCAGGAAAAACTCTGTGCTAAGAAAGATCATAGCACGTGAGCAAACGGAGGACATGCGGCTGAAGACACCAGTGTGGGAAGGAAAGTCCGACCTAATTATGATGAGAGATATAACTGGACCAGAATATTGAGGTCTTAGAGAGCATGAAGAGGATTTTAGATAGTAGCCTAATGCCAATAGAAATGCGCTGCAGTTATTAAGTAGGAGTGGCATGCTTAATTTAAATATTTAAGATTTTTTTCTAGTTTCTTGGGGCATTATTAGAGGAATTAAAAATGATAGTTAAAAAATTAGTTAAATAGAGATTGTAGAAGATTTTAAGAAATGTTATAGAGTGACTTAAATACAAAATAACTCAAATGCTTTTGGGGAATACATGAATCATTGACAGATAATTACATTATATGGGTTCAAATTTGAGATGAGTTGTCTGATATTTATAGGAAAGGCGACAGAAAGCCTGAAGTGGTTATGTCTCTGCAGGCGACGGAGATGTGGCAGCTTTCACATAGGGCTCCTTGGTGTTTGTCTCTAAAGACAGTGTCACATGGAATTCGCAGTCTTTTCAAAGTCTGCTTCTAAGTACATTTTGTTTTTAGCAATTACTCACTACTGGTCTCATATGTGCTAACTGTATCCTACCATCACATAAGGTTCTTTTCTTTTTTCCAATCCAAGTATTAACATGGTTTTTCAGCATCTGCTTTTCTTTCTAGTACCTAAAAGACCTCAAGTTACTGGATAATCACCTTCTATTTATTTTTAAAATATAGCATAAGTTGTAAAGTATCTATTATTTAAATATATAAATTTATGTAGGATCAACATAGACCTTACTTAATACTCACTCAGAACAATCAGAAAAACCAGGAATATGCCTCTGTATACTTTGTGTAAAAGGTTGACGTTCCCTTTTAATACAGTAGTGGTATTCTAAATCCATTTAAGTAATTAATATTGCACATTATAAAATTAATACCACATATTATATAATTTAGAGAAATTTAAAGGCATTACTGAAATAGAAAAAGAGGTTGCAACTTAAAATTGTTCAAATTAAAAGCTGCTACTTTTAGAAAGTTATTTAATCTCATTAACGTCTGGTAGTTAAATCAAATTTCACATCCATTTTTTCTGAGTTTTTAAATGGATCACAAAGAGATGATTGGCAGTTTATTCATGACTAATAAACTATTTTCTTCATAGTTTAGTTTCCAACATCACAAAACTAATTGCATCATTCAGATTAAGCACTTTAGAATTGGCTCTATTTAAAATCCCATTGTGTTAAATGCCTCACTATTAGAGACCCTTCATTAGCTTAGGCGCAGTGGCAAAGTTTTTATGGCATTTCTCACCTGATGTCTGCCTTAAAATGTCTTTGACTGTTTTTGCTTTAAAATGTAGACTGTCAATCCTGTGTAGGATCTGTGTCCTATATGTGTCCTAAACAAGTCTGCACAAGTAATGACTAGAAGGGGGAATGGTGGCCTCCAATCAAGGAGAAAAATTTCTTTACAGAGTTTCGATCTTACTCCTTCCCCACTGGACCATCCTGTGATAAACACCTAAGAAAACCACTGTGTGGATTTCAATGACAGATAAATGGACAGAATTTGCCTGCAAGAATCACACAGTCTCAGGGACCAGAACATGGTTTAGACGTACGCAGGGAGCTGTCAGTGTCAAGAAAGACTTTTCAGGGTAAGGAACATTATTTCTGAGTCCTGACATGGAGACAGCCAGTTGGGTCGGGCGCGGAAACATTTCTGATAAGGGAAAGAACATTTGCAGAGGTGCAGAGGAGAGTGTTCTCTTGACACACTGAAGGTGTAGCGATCAATTTTAAATGGCCCAGTCAGAAGGGGCCATCAGTGTGAGAAAGGGGAGCACTCAGGGCTGCGGGAACAGTGGAGGAGACGGGCTTCAGCGGGGCCCCAGGCAGAGGGCTGCGGCCTCCCCATGATGCACCAGGGAAATGAATTTGATGGGCCATTAGCAGAAATCATGAGAGATACTGGGGCTAGGAAAGAAGAGGGGGAAGGTGGAATAATAATAATAATAATAATAATAATAATAAGGGCCGGAGGGTTAGCTCAGTGGTTCCGGTGCCTCCCTCGCAAGCGCAAGGTCCTGAGTTCGATCCCCGGTAACCACATATAATGCTGGGCGTGGAGACACGCCCACCAACAATCAACACCGCATACCACAATGCCGGACGTGGTGGCTCACGCCTGTCATCCCAGCACTCGGGAGGCAGAGACAGGAGGATTGCTGAGTTTGCGGTGGCTTGCCTGGGCACCATAGTGAGCTCAGAGCCAGCCTGAACTACAAAACGAGACCCTGTCTCAAAAAGCAAAAAAAAAAAAAATTTAAAAAAGGATTTGGGATATAACTTTTACTTATGGTAAAATGCTTGATTTTAATTTCCGAAAGAATACAGCTTCAGAGTAACCTTTACCTTCTTCTCTGGTTGGTAAGAATTGTGTGAATACCAGCGCTTCTTGGTTGAGCTAAGACCTTCCATAACAAGATGGAGGAGCATTCTGCTACACCTGCTGAGTATTGTTGCTGGTTTACCGTGTGCCCACTCCCTTTTTTTTCATTGACCATTTCACACTATAGTATCATGTTTTATTTTGGGTATCATTTTATCTGCTTGAGTAATAAGCCTTCATTTAGTCACTACTGTAATTTTTCAGTGTTTGGGAAACCGTGCTGCAGGTCTGACCGCATCCCCATTGGACAGATGTAGAAACTGAGGCGGAGGGACTGCCTGTTCCGCCCTGAGTGGCTGCACAGCTGAGAAGTAGCAGAGGTCCACTGCCGAGCTAATGCCCAGGCCCCTCACTGTGCTCGTCATGGATTTTATTTCTTTTATATCTGCAGAGCTGAAGCCAGGTTTAATTAAAAGGTGCTACATATGCACAAGGGAGTCAGAGTTGTCAGCATGTTTTATTTCCCTGTGCTGAAGAATACCTTCTGAGTTAAAGATTTTTTTCAAATCTTTTCTTCTCCCTCTTTAATTCACTCGAAACAAATTACTTTAAAGATTATATATATATTAGCAATTTTACCAAGGATCTATTGAATAATCTTAATGTTCTTACTGATTCCTGTTGTTCAGTTGATCAGATACATTTTTGAACACACACACACACACACACTCACATGTATGGATGTATGTTTAATTACTCCTCTTGACAATTCTATTTTTTCCTTTTGTTTTTACATATATCTCATTTAAATTGTTTGTTACTCTTTTAATCAGAAAGTACAAAAAGCAGCAAACAATAACAGAATTAGACTTATTCTAATTTTAGAGAGATTTTAATGAAGATCACTTTAGTGTTTAACTCTAATTTTAATAATCCTTCTTTCACCATCACGTATGAAGTTAATACAATGGAAATAAGTGCATCCTGTTTGTGCCGGAGGGAATGGGCTTATCACAGGGTTGCTGGGTCTCATACTCACTGCTCGGAGGTCCATGTGGGTAAAGATTATTTGATTTCAAGCCGGGGTTTTCACCAGAATCGAAGCGCTGAGTCCATTTCATTGTACTTGCGGTCAGGATAATGGAATGCAACAGATAGCTTGACTTAACCATGGGAAGTGGTTTAATGTTGTGGTTGTGTAAGGCTGTGTATAAGGACATTGTGTTTGTTTCTAGGATACCAAGTGGAGCTTTCCTGGTCTTTCTCTTCATACCCATTCTTTTTTTTTTTTTTTTTAAATTGAATTCATTATTGGTACAATTTATATACATCTCAAAATCACATATAACATTGGGGAATTTGTACCGGTATATGACACAAGTTAATTCTCATTTTTACCCATATCCCTACCCACCCACACCTCCTCCTCCTTTATACATGCTCTTTTATTTTCTTTCTATATCATATTTATTCCTTCCCCTCATCACATTCCCACACCAAGTTTCCTATAGAAATATTCCACTCTATAAAAGCTGTCCTACTTTCTAGAGCTCATTTGCATCTACAGGTGTTCATGCCAAAGAGAAGATCCAGAAATTGTCTACCTGTGATCTATTGATTTCACTTATTAGTATATCCTCTAGGTGTCTCCATTTGCACCTAAATGGATCGATCTTGTCAATCGTTATGGCAGAGTAATACTCCATTTTATAAAAAAACCACATCTTCTTTATCCACTCTCCAGTTGATGGACATTCAGGTTGTTTCCAAGATTGAGCTATCACGAACTGAGCTGCTATGAACAAGAGTGTACATCTGTCTTTCCAATGTGAGTTTTTAAATTCTTTTGTTCTTACCCATTTTTGTACCAAAGATTCTTCCCAGGTTTGTAGCACTTGGTTGGATGTGAAGGAAAGATCTTAGATGAAATCCACTGTGCGATGAAATCCACTGTGCTTTCCTATTTTTTCATTTCAGAATAAAAATATTGCCATAGTCAAAGATATGTTTATTTATGATATATACTTTATTTGGTATCGAGTATTGAATGCAGGTCCTTGTGCTTATGTGGTGGGTGCCTGAAACACTGAGCTAATTCCAGCTTTCCTTCTACTGTGTTTTGATTTCTATTGTATTCCAGTGCTGGAGATTGAACCCAAGGCCGTGCACTTGCTATGCAGGTGCTTTGCCACCAAACTACACCCTCTACTTCCTGCATTTTCATTTCTAGTAAGCTATAGCTGCTGCTTCTTCCTCCTCCTCTTCCTCCCCTCCCCTCCCCTCCCCCTTCTCCCCTTTCTTTCTTTTTTTTTTTTTTTCTTGAGACAGGGTCTTGTTTTGTGGTTCAGGCTGGTCCTGAGCTCACTGTGTAGCCCAGGCAAGCCTCAAACTCAGCAATCCTCCTGCCTCTGCCTCCGAGTGCTGGGATGACAGGCATGAGCCACCACGCCCAGTGTTTAAACTATAGTTTCTTATAGATGCTAGCATTAATAATTTACTAATCATATATACATCTGTGTAACGTTATTAAGAAAACGCAGTTAACTTTTGTGTGGCAATCACAGTACATTCTGCAGGCAATGCTGACTCCTAAAAATAGAAATTTTACAGGGGGAGAAAACCCTAAACTCTGCCACTCTATTGCTATAGATTTTTGTTATTCTGTGTTATAATAAACATAAAAATGATAAAAATAGACTGAGGAGTGCCTGATTTTTTACCAAATCCTAGAATAGTTCTAGAGCCTGAGCCGCGCGCGCGTCTTCCAGCATCAGTGCTGAGGGCAGAAGTGCTCCTGTGCCTGCGCTTCCGTTCTTCCCACACTTCACTTCCACTTGCCAATCACCTTTTCTTTTTTCCTACTTCTGAGTGCTTAATTCTGCTTTCTCTGTATTTTCTCTACCTATTATTTATTGAGGAAACCTTAAGCTTCTGCCAGGGAACTGCATTTCATTACTTTCAGTCTGTCACTTAATCCTTTCCAGGTCTCTGGAATTTTATTACTTCAGTTATTCATTTAGCAATAAATAACAGAGTGAAGAGGCCTACTATACAAGTAGGTGTCAACCAGGATTTGCACACAGACCTGTACCGGTTTCAAGCATTATGACTTCATCATTAGACTACGTAATACAAATGTTATAAAAATCCCCCACTGTCAGGGATAAGACTCTCAGATTGAGTCAGTAATCTGTTTACTTATAGATGCAGTTCTTCTTGAAGATCAAAACTGGGTCCACTAGGGATCTATTTATAGGACCGGTTTAAGTCATTAATTATCATCAGGGGTGAAATAGTTAAAATCCACCTTTGGTTCCAGAGGTCTAATATGGAAATAGCATCGCTAAAAAGGTTCTGTGCCTTATCTTCTCCGCGAGCCTTAAGTGTCAGTGAACTCCTTTTCCAGAAGCTCGGAGAGGCATTGAGAACAGCACGAGGGGCGGAGTTCGGAAGCAGTTCCGGAGACGGCGACGACGAGCAGACCGTCCCAGCGGTGCCTGTGCTCGAAGTCTGCGTGAAGCGCGGCAGACGCTCAGCGGGCGGGTCGCCAGCTCCGGGCGCAGATCATCCGGGTCCTCTTCCCCACCTGCTCCCGAGCGCCGCAGCCCGGACCCTGGTTCCCATAGTGGGCGCTGCAGCGCGGATCGTGCGCGGCTTTCTTTGCTAGAATCGCAGATGCTGCCTCGTTAGACTCTGTGTGCGTAAAGTTCCTCTCATAGTTCTCGAACTACTTCCATTTCCTTTTAGTTATTTCATACTTTTACTGCTTAAGTGCTTAACCTTAACTCTATGGGAAACATAAAGACAAATGTCACTCCTGATTTCTTACAGTTTAATGTCCACAAAGTGCCCAAAGCCAAAGCCGACCTTTCTAAGCTGAAGTATGTCTGCCAGATAATAACTTGCTTTACTGTTCAGTAAATAATAGACTCCGTATAAGTCGTACGGATGTAGTAGGCGGTTACTGGGATCGAACTGGGGACCCTGCGCTTGTGAGGCTAAATCCCCGACTCCTAATGACTTTTTAAATCCATTTTTCAATTGTTTTTATTAACATTCAAGTGAACAAGTTTTCAAGGCAGACCTGATAAACTGTCATCTCTAAACTTTTATCATTAATATTTTCTCACTATCAGGCCATTTTCAACCCAGAATTCAGGATCTATTCTAAGCCATCTCTTCTATAAAGATTTTCTCTAATCCAACATGACCTTCCCTCTACACTCATACAATTCTTTCACACCTTATGTTTTTATTTGTTTATCCCTTAAGTAACCTGCAAATGTCATATGTGTACTTCTCTGAGTGTCCTACAACACCTATGAAACAATTTCACGTGATAGATTTTCACTTGCATCAATTGTTTGACTCACTAGTTAAGCAAAAACAAAGTGATTGCTACTTCTTGACCTCCATAAGTCTATCATATTACTTTTTCCTGGAGAATTCTCAAGGGATTTGAGGGTAGACTTTAATCCTTACCCTTAGGAATGAGGCACAAAACAACTCAGAAACGTTTCCTCCTAGAATAAGGGCATTAATGTTCTGTACTGACCACTAGTGTTGTCTTAATGTTTTTATGAATGCACACATCAGAAGTATTAACCTAGATAAAACAATATTTTTATGTAAGGTATTTCTTAAGGAATTTAAGAAGTATTGGGGCCAACAGCCGGGATTATTGCTCGTGGAAGCCCATAACAAATAGATGAGAGAGGACCATAAGCAATCTATGTGTAGAGTGCCGTAAAGACAATAGTCTGACTCACACTCTTGAATTGGTGTGATCCGATAGATGCCTGGATCTGTGTCCATCAAAGACATGCAAACCAGAATTAAACTGAAAAACTAAAGCTGGAAAAGATAAGGTTTACTTATATTACTGCGGAGGGAAAAACATTGAAAAGCTTGCACCTGGTACTGTAAGCCTGTCCTATGTATGTATCTAAACTGAATGGGAACAGTCAGATTTCTTCTTGCTTGTAGACTGAAGCTCACTAATCTGTGTAAAAAACAGCCTATCAGTTCTTTGGAAAGGTAAACAATAGGTCACAGTTCCCCAAGAGTTGATTTGGAGAAAGCTTTGACATGACTTCAACCAAGAAAGAAAGATTACAAATATTATATAAATGCTTGTTATATTATCTGTCTCAGCAACACATCTTGAGAAAATTACTGCAAAAACAGGGTAAGACCTGGCAGTACAAAGAGTGACGTGAGACTGATTGTCCAATAGTTCACACAAGCCGCATCATCTACGCTGGGATGAACCTGTGCTCCTAAGAAGAATATTATTGAAAAGGACAGAATTGTTACATCCATTTCTATGAAAAATGAAGTGCTTAGATGTGCTGGGCATCAGTGGCAAGTAAAAAGCAAAACACAAAGTTTGTCTCAAGTAGCTGTTTATTGGCCAGGCACAAACAAAAATGTTAAAAAGTAGCAGGTTTTCCTGATACTTCCATCTTCAATACTAATCTCTCCAGTCAATGCAATTAATTGAAGATGATTAGAAAAAGATTATTATACTTTCATGTAAGGGAATATTTGTTAATCTTTAAGCAAATACCCCTCTCACCATGGAATGCATGGAAAAAAGATCATTTTTCTTTTTGTCCCAAACAAGGAAATAAAAGCAAATTTTCTTTGAGCAAAGATGGAATTGTGAACGTATTTTCTTTGTAGAGGGACATCTGTCTTACTGCTACCTGATTTCCTGGCATGGCTGTTCACAGCCAAGTGCAGGTGACCTACCTCTACAGCGGCACGTGGTTTTTGCAGTGCCTTAGGGGCTGGTGGTCCCCAGATCTTTAAGGAGCTATGAGTTATGCAATAAACTTCTGCTCCAATCAAGAAGAAGCCAGTGGAGAAGATTGGCCTGCCAATACGGTGGGATGCAACAATAATAGCTAGCAACAGCATTTTTTAATTTGGAAGTTCTGTTAAGAGTTAGAAACACTTCATGTTCAAGCAGCTTTGTATGGCAGAGATGGAGTAGGGTAAATGTTTGCAGGACTTTTAAAAATTTCAAGAAGAAAGAAAAGATTATCAGGTCTGGAACAGTCTATGATTGGGTGAAAGACAGCTCACTTTTTATTATTAAAATCCTAGGTTACTATAAATTACATTTATAATCACACATTTATGAACCAAAATAGAACTTACGAGGCCACTACATTACTGAAAAATATAACTTGCTGTTTTAAAAAACACTTCCATGTAATGTCATTTCAAATTGATGTTAAAAGTGTGCTTTTGTGTTTGAAGCTATTCCTTCTGATAACACATTTCTCTTTCTGAGTCTAAGAGTAAAAGGAGAAGAGAAGAATATATTTCCAGGCAAAGTGCCAATTAGAAATCTCTTAGCCTGGAGTTGTCAGGTTTTTCTTTCTTTTTCTCTCTCTCTCTCTTTTTTTAAATTGCATTCTTTATTGGTACAATTTGCACACATCTCACGCTCACACATAACATTGGGGAATTTGTACCAATATATGACACAGTCAGTTCTCATTTTTACCCATATCCCCACCCACACCTCCCCACCCCCTTAACATGCTCTTTTATTTTCTTTCAGAATCATATTTATTCCTTCCCCTCATTACATCCCCACACCATTCTCTCTTTTTTTGAACAAGTTAGTATGTGAAATTTGCCCAATAAAATTTTGAGTTTTTACATAGTGGAGAATAGACTTAAAATAAGGTATAGCACTTAAAGACACTGTAAGAGACGTGTGATGCCCGCAGTTGATGTGCTCTCACTTACTAGCCGAGGTTACATTAGTGGTTCTGTTTCATGGGTGGAATTATGCAGTGTGAAAATTCTGTGTTGACATCTTACACCCCGGTATCGCATGATGTGATTTTACTCTGACGTAGGCAGGGTGGTGCGTGCCTGTCACCCCAGCACCCCAGAAAGCTGAAGGGGGGGACTGGAGCCTGGGCCGACCCTGGCAATCTGGAGACCCCGTCTCAATAAAAAACGGAAACGGCTTGGGGTGTGAGTCAGCGTGATTTACCCGAAGCCAACACACGCTTACCATTCTGCGCATCGGAAGGCCCTTAACGATCAGTGTAAGCTGACTCCGCCTGTGCTCAGTAAACGGAGCACAGTGCGCACGGCAGCTCACCTGTTGGCGGCATGATCCACCGGAGACCCAGTCTGCTGTTGAGAACTACCACGCAGGGAAAAAGGAGGCCTTCAAAATATCCTGCTCCCTGACAGTGCACTTAGTTGCGCAAGACCTTGGATGGCGATCTGTGACTTTCGCACTCTTTTCATTCTTGCTGAGACTATGTCCATTTATGGATCACAGGGTGATTTTTTAACTTTGTTATATTAGTTAAGAAATTCATTCCCTAAAGTTAGTGCTGTCATAGAGGTTGCTTTGATGGATCAAAGGTGAGTCAGTTGAAAACTTGCTGGATTTTTTATGTACTTAAGAACACTGTGATTCATAGGAGTATATATATATATATATATATATATATATATATATATATATATGTATATATATATATATTTATATACTATAAATGCACACACGCACACACACAAACACACGAGTGTCTGGAAGAAGTTAACCCCGACGCTCCTGAATAACTGAGGAATTCAAGACTTCAGTGGAGGACATAAGTGATATGTTAGAAGTAGGAAAAGGACTAGAATTCTAAGTAGAGCAGAAATGGTGAAGCGCTACGATCAAACATGGACAGATGAGGGATTCTCCTCTCTCGGGACAAAATCTGACCCTGGTGAAGTGACAGGAGGGTATCTGAGTGATGTGCCTCCCTAAGACGGCAGCGGCAGCGGGGCTTGAGAAGACGGACGCCAGTGTTCACGGTGTCCCCAGGCAGCCGCGTCCGCCGGAGAAAGGTGCTGCGAAAGGGAGAATCAACCCGTGAGGCAAACTTCAGTGTTGTCTTATTTTAAGAAATCGCCACCCAACCTTCAGCCCCCGGCAGCCTGATCAGTCACTACCATCCGCATCCTGGCAAGATGGCGACACTTTCTGCACGTTATTACACACTTCGCAGACATGACCTGTGTGTGCGCGAGGGAACGAGAAAGTGAGTGTAACTCACTTTATTGCAATAGAAGCCTCCCTGTGGCCATCTGGAAGGAAACCTACACTCTTTCCGAGCCATCCAGTACTTTTATTTCTTCTGTGTTGATACACATTCTCTTCTTTTTACCAAAGACTTTCTTCCCCGTCTGGCTAATCTAAATGCATGTTCTAGGCAATCAAAGAGGCTTCTGGCAAACCCAGGCTGAGAGTGTGAGGAGCCCATAGATCGCTCTTGGCTGCCGCGTTCCCGCGGGGCTCCTGGGACTACTCCCTTCGACTCTGAGAAACGGTGAGGAATCCCGACCTCACTCGCTCCTTCCACGCCACCCTCTGGATGTCACCTGCTCTTCCCGCAAACCTCCTACACCAGCTTTTTGGTCTTGCCCGGCTCTTGGTCTGAACGGCGACTAAAACGTCCTGTGTGCGAAGCGTCGCTGATGAATTCTGTACTGTGTCAAGGAACAAGTCAAGGAATTGCTGTGGTGTGGAGTTTCTGCACGCTGATCTGCCCCGTGCTTTCTAATTCGATTTTAATTGAGGAAATCAGCTGAGAGCCCTTTCACATTTATAAGGATGAACCCATCCAATCTGATTCCTCCACTGAGAAACGAAACACGCTTTAATGAAGGGCTTTACTCTTTCTTTATCTAGCTTTTAGCTACACCAAAGAAAACATCGTGCTGTTCATATATTTCTTTCCTATGTTCTGTATTTGAAGGCTTTTTCTTCACTGGTTTTTGTTTTACTTGAGGATATAATGAGAATGCAATTGAGAAAATATGTAACCAGATACTATGTTTGAATCATAGTATTATTTTAATTGAAAATATTTCTAAATAAAACAAGTATGGCATGAAGTTTTAAGATTCGGTTGTCATTTCATTCATCATTACAAATTACTGGTGGGACCTTGAACAATACTCTTTGTAATAATTACTATTACAAAGTAATAGTAAATACTATTAAGTCATGCATTTTTGACATGAGACTCTAATGTGATCATGATTTACAAACTCCAGTGTTACATACACTCTAATTTTATTATGATTATACCTATTTGAATGTCATTCCTTTATGATTAAATCAATCATCACAAAATATGAAAATTATACTTAAATCAGATTGATATAAATTCTATAAGTTATACTGTAACAAAGGATTGCATAACATGTGACTTCAAACCACTCTTTTTATTCTTTAAGATTATTCCCTACATTTTCTTTTGCTGAAAATATCAGCATAATAATTCTGTTGAATATGGATGCCTGTGTTTAATTTTGCATGTATATTTTGGCTTTGAATTTATATACTATATTCTCTTTCTGAACTATCAAAAGCTAAAAGTTTAATATTTTTAACATTTCATGATTGTTTAACTTTAATTCAGGAAAACATTTAACTTTTAAAAATTATATTTTATCTAGATTTTTATATTCTTTGATGAAAAACTGGACTGGGTGTGGTACAGAAAATATTACATACACATATTAGATATATATAACATCCAATGAAATGGGAAATGAATTACTCTATGAATGTTCATTCCTTAGAGGCACACAAATATTTTAGTTTTAGAATTACATTGCATGTATATTGCTTTAAATAATAAAATGAAATTATTAATCCATAAATTGTATACCCTGGACATTACATATTATTTATATACAGAGTACAACAGCAGCAAGACATTTGAAGAGTTATTTTCATAACACATACTTTCTCAACTAATGACTATAGTAATTCTTTGATATAAATACATGAAAATGTAATACATAAATATTGATACTCTGTGTTTTTTAAGGTGCTTGTGGTAGAGCATTCATGAATATATTTTGTATATTACATTTTGTAGTTCAACGTAGTGGAACATGATTTATAGTTCCTAAAAAGACCTAGAGGTCACACCCTTCTGCATGTGCTATTGCTTATTTCACTCTCTGACAAACTGAAGGTGAATATTAAGATTTATTTACTCTTAACAGAGAATAAGTTTCAAAATTTTTTATGATAGTATGAATTTCATTTTAAAAATTTAGTCAACATAGGCAATATATATGTAAGATACAGTTTAATGTGAGAAAAAAATAGCCCCGTGCAATAACATTGTTTTACCAAAAGATTTACTCATTTTTCAGAAATGAGTCATGACCAGGACTTAATTCTTTATAGATAAGACTTTCTGACTTGTGCTCATATTTAACTAAGATTCTCTTTTACTAGCAATTTCCACTGGAAAATTGTTTCCAAAGCCAAGTGAGAAGGCTGGCATTTCTGTCATTTTAACTACAGTGTTTAGAGTTATCACAAGGCTCTTCACTGTTAATAATGAGTCATGAAGAGCTAGAAGATACCAGTAATGAATATAGTCTATTTCTCACTATATAATATTTTCTAAAGTCCTTACCAGCTGCTGAGGAGGTTGGATTTGTATTAGCTGGAGTCAGGACGCAGTAGACACTCTCACCTCTCTTTAGGAAAGACATCCCAAGATTCCCAGAGGAACTGGGAATAATACACTGCAAATGATAATAAACTTGCATATAATATGTGCATTTTCTAAAACATGTTACCGATGGTAGTTTATTTATAAATTAGGCACAAGAACAACAATGACTAATACTAAAAAATAATATAGTAATAATATTCTACCATAAAAGTCACTTAAAATTTAAAAATTGTTCTGGGATTTCTCACTTCTCATTTTCAGTATAAAGTTGACTTCAGATGACAAAGTGTGAGAAACGGAGCCACGGATAAGGGAGGGGTTGAGTGGAGAAAGGGACCTACTGTGTCTCTCCTGACAAATTTAGAAGACTAGTCAAGATAATAGATTTTCTCATATTTATTTTAACTAGAATAGGTGAGTTTCCTGTCTTTAAGGAATTGGATGTTTATATTTTTAATCAAAGATTAGTCGACACATTCAATCAGTTTGGGGTTTTTGTGATTACCCTGTCATACAATGTACGATTTTGCATAAACTTGAAATGTTAATCATTACTCTGCTGCTTCTGGGTTGGGAGCCTTGGGGAGAAGTCAGGCACTTGCGGGGGTGGGGGGGCAGAGCATCCAATTTCCACCTCACTGCCTCTCCTGGGCTTTATCCAAGTCCTACCCTTGTGACCTTTGTACGATTCCATAGAGCTTCTGTTTCCTTGAGTCCTTCTGTTTCTTTGTTCTACACCAGTTGCATGTGTTTCTTCCCCTAAAAGTATTAGAAAGAATCATCTCTGGGGCAATCAAGAGTCAAATAGTGAATATGTTAATTCTTTGTCTCATCCTGTTTCACTTATAAAGCCAGTAGTTGAACCTGTAACAGTAGGACTCAGTAGGGTGTTTTTTGGCTTAGTCATTTAATAAATCTAAGCAATAAAAGAAATTGTCACTGGTCCTTAGGATGCTGCCATTTAAATTTGTCATGAATAATGGTACTATTTTACTAGTAATCTTACTTTCTTCAGTTACTTACTTACTTACTTTCTCTGTACAATATGTCATCATGCATTGAATTTGAGTCCACGTACAATGCTTCTACTTATGTCTATACTATGTTAAAGTGTGTGTCTGTGGTATGACAAAAATGTTAGTATACTCCCCCATCCCATTTCACTTATTGGATAAGTGTGGCTGAGTAGGGCTTGGGGACTTTCTAACTATATTAATTTCCAGAAAATACTAGCTACCGTGTAGGACCTTAGGGTTACATTATCTACTTAAGGTGTATTGCAGCAAAGAGAATATGCCAGTATTTGAAAGTCTGAATTTTGTTCTCTGATGTATGAAACCACCTTAGGTATATTAACCTTTAACTTTGGACTCTCAAAAGTCTATGTCTGTGTTGAAAATTATATCAATTATCTTTCAGATGTATTAGAAACTTAGCTCAATATATTTAAGATTGAAAGAAAATAAAATACACTTCATTGGTTTCATTTGAAGAATCGTGGAATTGGTCAGATAAGTGAAGGAATTACTCCAGGTAGCAAGGGGGAATGTGGGGTCAGGAAACTACTGATAGGCAGGAAGTGAGGCTTAACCCAACCAATAGCTAAAGATAATTTTTGTGAATATGCGCTACTCCCTTGGCTCATAATACTTTGCCTGACAAGTCTCTTTTCCTTGCAGAATTTCAGGAAGTCAACAATAAGCAATAATAGAAAGGAAACAACACAGAATGTAGGCACAGCATGGCCAAGTACTGTATCTTAAAAGTTGTGGTGTCTGACCAGGCAAATGTCAGATCGCCTGCAACAGGGAAGAGTTCACGTTAGTCTCAAAGCAGCACCAGTCACAGGAAGAGATTTGCTAGGGAAACGCTTATGCAGGAGAACAGGACCAGGGCCATGAGGTGACCACACTCTCAGAGTCAGGGATTTGGGTACCTTGCTGGCCCTCCATGGTACAAGCAGGGTTTGAATCCACACATATTCATACATCCCCCCAGACAAGCCATTGCACATTATCAAAATATCTTTATTGAAATATGAGTTGTTCATGCATATGGTTACAATATACTACAATATTATGCATAGCATTTTCATATAGTAGTAGTAATCCTGGCTTATAATAGGCATGCGATCATTTTTTAATAGTAGGAAATCTGTTAATTATTCAAAGTAGTTTTTCAATGTGAAAATCATGTAAGATTGCCAGAAATGCTAATAACACATGAGCTAAAATATTTTTTATTTAAAAAATTCTTAGGAAAGTGGGACTATATGTCTACATAGTAGTTCTTTTATATGTCTGTGCATATATTGAGCATATTGTATAATAAAATACCACTATTTGATAATCAAAATGTACAAGGATATTTAATATTAAAACAATTAATTTACTGCCAGGCTTGGTGGCTCACACCTGTAATCCCAGCACGCGGGAGGCAGAAACAGGAGGATTTCTGAGTTCAAGGCTTGCCTGGGCTACATAGTGAGCTCAGAGCCAGCCTGAACTACAAAGCAAGACCCTGTCTCAAAAAAAATTAATTAACAATTGCTTGAGTTATGCCTTACTGCAATTCATAGGAAAATAAAAATATAAAAATAAAAAATAAATCTTTCTCATTGAAGTTGACAGAATTATACAACTAAGAGATGGACAGCAATACAAAAAGAATGGAAATGTGTTATGTACATGTACAGTGTCCCCATGAGGAATGTAATCATTATGTACTGCAGATGGTACTAAAAATTTAAAATTGGAAAGGCAATGAAGTGAACTATTAATACTAACATTTTCATATTAAAATCTTTTATTTTAATGTACTGCACGTACTTGAAGCAAGTCTTTAGTTAGTTGTACTTTCCTCTGTCAGTTTGGTTCAATCTTCAGTTACCATTTTCTGAGACCTTTCTAGTAGCTCATCCATGTTGTAAAACACTGTTGTAAGTGAGCCAGTGACGACGGACCCGGGGTCTTCTCCCAGGACAGGCTGAGCAGGGCCAGGGTGGCCAGCTGCTGACACTCCGCACGGGGCTGCTGCCTGTTCGTAGATGGGAGGAGCCTCACTCCCATCAGAGGCCACCATGTCTGTGCAGCTTGACCATTCTCTCAAGGTTCTAAGACGCCTTCTGTTCTAAATTTCTACATTGCTTCAATGTCCAGTATTTCACATGGCTGATCTTTATGAGTCACGTACATTTTTTTCTGAAGGAACCTGACTGTCCGCTCGTCCATTCTCTTATCTCAAACTGCATCATGGCAGAAGACTTCAGGAACTTCTCGAGTTCTCACTGACCACATCCTAGTCTTTGAACAGCCATCATCAGGCGCAAGAACACCAGGAAGCCTTACTCATTCTGACGGGCCACAGTCTTTGAATGTAGGAATGTTAATTGCACAAGACTTGATCAAAGAAAGGCTTGTCCTGGGGTTGAACGTCCACAAGAGCCAGAGGAGGATTCCTGCAGCACCGCTCACTTTAAGTGCTTGGCACCACTGGAAGGAGTTGGAATGTTTTTATTCATCACAAAGACAATGCTGAGGCCCGTTTTCCCATATTCAACTTCAGCCTTCTCAGTCTGTGTAGTTAATGATAACTGCCTTTTAAAAAATCTTTACTAAAGAGATGATTCCACACTTCTGTCATTTCAATCAAGGATAGCTCAGCAGCTGGTGAAGTCACTATAAATCCTCCAAGGCCCCCGGATGCCTGACTGGGCAGATACTGCTCTATGAACTTGGTACTCCGTCCCCCTCAACGCTATTATTAAAAAAATGTTCAGCAACACATTTATGGCTAGTATTTATATAATAGAATTTTCTTCCTATATACAAGAATTTCAGTAAGAAAATCTTACGAGAGATGCTTCACTTATTATAGGTGTATTGTGTGAAAAATATCTAGAAAAACCCTCAGTAGCCGATATGAACAATAAGTTATAAAGCTGTGTAAAGTCAGAAAATATAGCTTTAAAACTAGAAAAGACACAATCTGCTACTACCTTAGGTAGCTAAATGTAAATATGTCACTTGTCTCACAGTAATCTACAGCATTAATATAACAGGATATCCTTGAGATGCTGTCATATTATCTGAATTTTAAACTCTTATAGAAAATAACTTGTCTGAATAGTCAAGAAAGTTTTTAAAATGGAGAATAAAACAGGCCACGCACAATAACATTAGAGTGTGTCTAAGCGCTGATTACCATAATTCCCTTGACATAAACTGATCCCTCTCCATCTCTGTATCATAAGGTCGCCAAGCTGTTCTAAGGCAGTACACTGACACTGAGACATTAAAGTCGTTTCAAGCAGACGTGTGTGGTATGTTTTACTCTAGAATTCTACCCACTCATTAACATTTAACACACGCGTGATGAATTCCTATTTCATGGTCAGCTCAGTTCTTGATCCCGGAGTTGAGCAGCGAGCAGGCAGAGCCAGCCCTGGTCCTCCTCCTGGGAGAGGCTGTGCAGGGCGCTGGCGAAGGCAGAGGTGTGGCCTGGCACAGGGGCAGCCCCAGTCTGTCCCAGCAGAAATGCCGTCCACAGCCTGACCTATGGGTCTGCTCTGACAAGGGTTCCTGAAATTATGATTCAGTGGTTCTGATTAATACTAATGAACTGAAGCTCTGTGTCCTAGTGACCCAGAAGGTAATCTTTTATGTAGCACTTTGGAATATTTTTATTCTCTTTGTAGCGAAAATTTCTGAGTTTATGTCTTTAGCAATAGCTGTTTGGGTTATACAGACGGTGTCTCTGTTTTGTTTCTTATTCCAAATAACCCACATAGTAATCTTATCTATTAGGTGATATAAACAAGAAGCCATTCATAATTGTTAAAATAAACTATAAAGCTACAGTACATAAAATACTACAACTCTGAAAAATTTAAAAAAACCTTCATTTCAAGGAAAACAATAGAATTTAGACTCCTATTTAAGTAAAGGTAGAATTGATATATAATTCAAATGCTTTATTTACAGAAAGCCATTGAATTGTTGTATGGGTAATGACCCATAGAGCACATTGAGCTCCCTACCTTAATCCTTATTCCAAAATGAATTCTCAGTGAATCAAATATCTCAATACAAAATAAGAACCGTTTTTAAAAGCACAAGAAAGTATGTAAGAATTTAATGAAACCTATTTCTAAGCATTGCACAAAATCCAAATTCAATATTATTGAATGGAAACAAATATATTGTATAGCATTTCTCAATTTTCTAAAAAACCCCATTTTTCTATTGTTTTTGAAGAAAACTGACATTTAAATATATCAGAGCCTTGGATAATGTTTCTTGTTGAAGATTTAGCTCCTCTTAAGGATGATTAATGGTTATATAGATTCACATATAAATGTATTACTGATATGTTTGATTTAAATATGCAACAAGGACTTTTAAACCTAAGAAATATAGTAATATATTCTAAGTAATACAATAATAAAATAAACTCTCCAAAGGGCAAGCAGTAAATCATAGTAAGGAGAACAATAGTAGAAATGATCACTAAGACTTTAACACTTTCTCTATCAGATGTATTGTAAATATTTTAACTTTTTATTTGTATTTATATTTTGTTTTTAAGGAGATATTTTTCATGAGAAAGCTTTGTGAAGGAACTGAATCCAATAGTTATCCCTAACTGCTACATTTTCATAAGAATTCTGCCATTTTTTCCCCTTGTCATTTAGCAAGACATATTCAACCTATGGAAGTTATTCTGCTTCCAAGAGGTACATGGGAATATTTTCAGTGGTAACGCATTTTATGCTGAAAGACTATTTGTTGTTCTATTTAATCTTTAGGAACAGCTTTTTTTTTTCTCTCAGGATACTCACATAGTCACAATATCTTAAATTTTCTCTAAAATGAGTCCTACTCAATTTTGTTCACTGCGTCAAAATGTGTTTGATCATCGAGATTTGAGAATCCTGAGGTGAAATCTTTGAGTTCTCTGTCTTCTTTGTAATTTTCCAATCTCACTAAACCCCAAGGTCTTTCTTAATCTTCCTTCCTTCATCATTGCTTTTGTCACCTGGCAAAATTTCATGTCTTCTTCCATTATTTTAACAGCCTTCTCTTCAGAATCTTTGTGTTGAGACTTTACAACTCCTTTCCATTTTATGTGCCAGGGAGAATTCTCCTCCCACATTCTCTCTCCATCAGTTACAATAACCATTAGTTCAAAAGTCTTTAAATCTTCACAGATCTCTTTGTCTAGAAGCTTGATCTTTTTTCTCAAAAGATGACTAAAACTACAACTGCTCTCCCTCTACTTGCTTAGACAAAACATTTACTCTACCGCAGATCGTCCCCTCATTTATTACTGTTGTATGGAATATGCAATTCCAAAAACATCTGTTCTTTCCATTCCTGAGATCATCTCAATGTTCAAGGCCTGTCTAGGTACTAGCAGCTCATATCCTATGATGCTGCGGTGAAGCTGCTGAGATAATCCCTTTTCTGTTAGCCAAATGTGAATCCTCTTAGACTTCACATTTCCTTCCCACTGTCCTACAGGTGCTGGTTTCCTCATCCTATATTCATGTGTTTTCCCTGTGTGATGAGGTAAGGGTCTTGTGCCGGAGGAGCGAATGGTGAAGACCGAAAAGCGAAGGGTCCGTTGAACAAGGTTTGTTCCATGAGCTCCTCCTGGTGTCCATGCTCTGTATCTGGTGACAGCGATTCCTCACGGGACTTGTGTTTTCTGCCTTTAGGGAAGTCAGTGTGGACTTTCTGTACCTTTCTCTCTCTCTCTCTCTCTCTCTCTCTCTCTCTCTCTCTGTGTGTGTGTGTGTGTGTGTGTGTGTGTGTGTGTATTTGGAGTGATGCATTCCAAGCTTGTTCAGTACAAAGGTGTATGTAAACTAATACAACATTTTGGTAGCTGGCCAGCACAATCACTTTTATTATTTTGTCACTTCTTTTAAAAACTAACTAAAATCATTATTTTTAGATATAGTTTTAATTACAAGCTTAGGGGGTGAGAGATTGTGCCTGTTTACAGTAAATTTATTCAAACAATACTTAAAAGGTGGAAGCAACCCCATGGGCCATCAATGGATGGAACAGAAAAGAAAAGGTAGCATGCGTGTGCATACAAGTGAATACGATGACTCTTTAAAAGGGGAGGGAATTTTGACCCTTGTTGCCAACATAGATGAATGCTGAGGCCATTATTCTAAGTAAAATGATCCAGTCACAAAAGACGTAGTACGATTTTACTTATTTAAGACACTACAAGCAGTCAGACCCACAGAGATGCCAAGTAGAATGGCGGGTGCCAGGGTTTAGGGACGAGAAGAAGGAAGAGTGGTTATTTAGTGGACTCTGTTTCTGTTTTGCAAAGTGAGAGGGTTAGATGGTGATGAATAGTGCTGAAAGTTGCTCGAGAATGTGAATACACTCAGTGCCACCGAGGTGTGTACATTCAAAACAGGTAAAATGATAAATTTGCTTATTATGTGTATCCTTTCAAAATGAAAAAGAAGAGAACAGGAGAATTAAACTTCCCTAGCCTATCCTGCTACGTAAGTCACAGGATATGGAAACACTTGATTAGATATTTAAATCTTAGTTTATTTCAAACAGCTCTGCTGATTATTTCCTTGCCAAAGAATCTATATGGCGAATGAATAAAAGCAAAGCTACGTATTTCCCGATGGTGACAATAAATGCTAGTGATTTGAACTGTGGCTGCAGACTGGCACATGATGCACATGGTCACTAGAGAGCTTATGCACGATGAGTGTAACCAAGACCAAGGCCAGGGCAGCGGCACTAACTACAGTCCTCGCGTTCACCAGTCGTGTATGTGTGGAAATTTGCTCACTCTCAGTTTTCTCATCTGTGCACTAGTCAATATATACAGAGTCCTCAGAATATTGTACGGGATCTCTCCCATTTACAGTATCGCCCTTTATTCTGTTATGAAAAAATCTCAGGAGGGATGCACATCTAAATTCTGTCATCTTTCAGGAAATCCTGGAGATAAAAAGTTTCAGTACATATCACCTCATTAAAGTCTTCCCAATCAGGGCTGGCGCTGGAGAATCATTAGCCTTTGCGGGGGTGTATGTCTAGGCAGAATCTCCTTCCTTTGACACATTTGAGTGCTGGGTGCAGGAAGTCGTGACTGTGAAGGTGCTCTCCAGTCCAGCCTGTGTCTCAGAACTTACAGCTCAGGCCCTTTGTTCTATATCTTTAATGTTCGCATGACCGCAAGTCAAGGGAAATGGAATCTCTTACCCTGATATAGGTGTTTTGGCCTCTTTCTTCCTCTTTAAGTACACTTTCCAGCAGTCATCTCTCTCCCTCATTCATTTAAATAATTGGCAATCATGCAGCCCTTAGCAGAAGGTGGGAGCTTATTTATGTCTCCTCTTTGTCTGTAAAGACAAAAGAGAGGAACAGATGAGATCAGATCAAGGAGTGCTTTGTTTTCTGAGCTCTTTGGAGAAATCTAGGAGTTCCCTCCCTCCAAGCTCATATTTCTTGATGTGAAGCACTAATGAAGACACTAATTAGTTGTCTTGTGGCATGTGTTTCCCATGGATATTTTCAAGACCTACTTCTTTCCACTTGGCATATGCTTGGCTTGTAAGCTTCCTGTTGCTCATTCCTAAATTCTGTCTGTGAGATGGAAGATAAAACCAAAGTGTCGGAAGCCTTCTTCCTCTTTTTCAGTTTCAATCCATGTCTAAAAGCTTAACTTGTCTGGATGTCAAAGAAAATTTACTCTAGTCAGACAAACCCTAGAATGTCAACACATCAGGTAGAAACAAAGCGCCACTGATTATGATGAAACACAATGATAAGAAGTCCAAGTTTTCTCCTGATAGTTGTCCTAAGTAGAATCTTTGTGCCTCATATTATCATATTGTAATAATGACAGCAGAAAAAAGGTCACATAAAACCTTTATCCTAAAGATTAGTGTTAAACTTGTGATTCTTAACACTTAATTTTTGCTCATTCTACCTCTGAACTATATTGGAAATATCATTCATTGCATTAGATCCACTGATTTCATCATTTAAAATATTAAGTGATTACCTAATATATGTGATACATAAATTTCACAATAGGTAACACTTTATCAAATCCCTTAAACTAGAAGATGAATCAGTTGGATGACAAATGCATTATAAAAATATTCTTTTGGAAGATTGGATAAATCGAGCCAATTTACCTAAGTGAATATTGATAACAAAAAATATGAAGAATCACAAATATATAGATAGTATTTGGGAACCCCGTCGTAATCAGCTTGCTAATTTATCATGAGCTCATTGTATGATACACTGGCCAATATCAAACAAAAATAAATAAAAATGGAAAATCAAAAATCATTCAGGGCCCAGGATACAGTTACAGATTCCTAGGAGAAACTGTATACAAAAAGGCAATAACAGAGTGGAATGTATTTATTGAAAACCAAAGCAGAAGTGGAGAAATTGATTAACAGCTTCAAATAAGTAACTGTTCAGCTTGAAAAACTGTAGACATAACATGAAAGTAATTTTTCAGTACTAGAATTACTCTATATGGTTCCAAAAACTATTCATCAGTGTACTCATGCACTAATTTATTATTTTATTTATTTGTAAATATTCATTGGGCATGTGTAACTGTTCACACATCTGCTATGTAATATAAATGCAATAATGAAAAGGAGAAGGGCTCATTGTCTTCCTTGAGATTACAATAAAAGGAGAAAGGCTTTTAGTCAAGAGGAAGTCAGTGCAAACCCAGTTCAGATCAATACACAGAATTACTTCTCTCAAACAGAACTGTGCCCACATCAATTCTCTGTGTTTCTGGGACTACAGAGATCACAGAAATCAAACAGCCATTTGCTTGGAAATCAAGACACTGTGCAAAGTCCTATATCACATTTTGATTCCTTTTTTTTTTCAGTACAGTAAAACCTTGGTTTGTGATGATAATTTACTTTAGAAACATGTTTGTAACCCAAGGCAATTGTATATCAAAGCAATTTTTCCCATGAGAGATAATGGAAACTCAGGTGATTCACCACGTGACTAAAACTATTCCTACAAAAACGATTACAATGCTGTAATGTAATAAAATAATTAAAAATATAAAGAAGAAATAAATTCACTCCACTTGTCTGTGTAAACCTTCATGTCTGGCGAGGAGACAAGATGGAGGAGGATTGTTTTGTGGGATGACTCTCACGACCATTAACAAAATCACTGCTATCAATTGGTTCAGTGGGATCTTTGGCTTTTTGTAGAATTTTCACAGGGAAAATAGACAATGATACTTGCTTTTGCCTCCCTTTGAGAATTTGGCGCAAATGTGACACTGCCCTGTTGTTAAACTGATTTCCCACTTGCACTCTTACAACCTTACTTGGGTGGCACTTATCTACAAAATTTTCACCATTTCCCACATTTTATAAATTTCCCTAATTTCATTTGAAGCAAGGGCTTCAGTCACTTTTTCTCCTTCTCTACATATGAGATTTCCTCAACAACCTCCTGCCGGTGGGAGATAATCACCCATAATTTTGGAGGGGCTGCTCCATTGATTTAATTGTTATCATGGGATGTTCAACATCACATGCTTTTTATATTGCAAGACATCATTCATTTATCAAGTTACAATTTATTAGAAATCTTAGCTTGTCTTGTAGAACCCTCATGGAACAAGTTACTCCAGATCCAAGGTCTTACTAAATATCTTTACTTCTGTTCTCTGAAAAAAGGATAATAAAAAATTTAGTCAAGTGCACATCCAAAGAAATATTATGACAATAAAATAAGAAAACATGCATCTGTGTGAATAATTTTAGACTATCTGTAATCAATAGAAAATTCTAAGTTTCAGACTTCCTGTTACTTATTGACCTTATAATCTGTCATTTTAGAATTCTTGGAAAAACCACACCACGATGGTTCCAAATTATGAAAGTTACTGTTGGGGGCTAAATACATGGCTCAGTGGTAGAGCGTTTGCCTAATAAGCACGGGGCCCTCTGTTTAATCCCCATCTCTTCAAAAACAAAAACCGGAAAACCTCTCTGTTGAGTTTGCTGCTATGAAATGGATGAGATTGAAAATGAGGTGGAAAATTCCTGTTCTACAGTTGGTTGGGTTTATAACAATGCATGTTTTCTGGTGCAAGTTATAGAAACTTGCTGAGATCGGATTAAGATATACATGATGCACCTGTACATAGGTCGGTGGAAGTCCCAGGATGTGTCTGGCCACAGAAAGCCATGGGCTCACTCTTCCAGCCAAGTCACCAAGTATCTGCTTTGTTCTCTCCATCACTCAGTATGGCTTGCCATGTGATTATATGGCAAGGCCGAGATTCTATTTTATTTGATTACAAATGTGGGATTTGTAGTACTTGACTGTTAAAATTCCCTCGCAAGCCTGTTTCGGATTGTTCTTCCTTAGTTCTGCTCTATGCTTGATATGACCAGTCTTTTGATGGAGACTATGGCAAAGCAGGAGTATGATCCATAGTCTCTGCTCAAAGGGAGTGATAATCCAAGTAAACACTGGGTAAACAAAATATAGTAAAGGTCCACTGGAAACACCGCCCTGCTAGCTTTGTTAATGTTGGGTGACACATTGGATAAAGACCCCAAGAGCAAACTGTTATTATAAGTAGAGAAATTTTACATAATACTGGTGTAAGCTTCAGAGTCTCCTTCTATATCTAAACACCAGGCTGCAAAAGCGTCCCCAAACTGCCAAGCAAATCACAAATATTTTATTCTAAAACTGTAGGTGTTTTCTTTACCCTAATAGTTTTTTCATCTGTCTGAATTAGGATTTAATTTTACTGCTTAAAGTTCTATGTTTAGCATGTTCAACTATTGAAGAAAAATACATCATTTTATTAAGTTTTTATACAAAGTTGTTTATGATCTTTGTGGTATAGTTTTTGGTTTTTTTTTTTGTTTTGTTTTGTTTTTTTTTTTTGCTTTTTGAGACAGGGTCTCGCTTTGTAGTTCAGGCTGGCCCTGAGTTCACTATGGTGCCCAGGCAAGCCGCCACAAACTCAGCAATCCTCCTGTCTCTGCCTCCCGATGTGGTATAGTTTTGATACATAAGAATTATTCTTATTCTCTGAAAAAAGAGTTGAATGTAAATGACTACAAGTCACTCATTAGCTGAGCTCTGAGGAGAGTGTTTCTAACTAGCACTTCAATGTTTTATCTGTCAAACCCAGAAGGTAAAAATATTATGAAAGTTTCTTCTTTGATTTATTTCAATTCAATGCATACAACTGGATTCACTAAATATGATTAAGAAACTACAATGTACGCTGTGTCATCGTAAATACTTGGGGCAATGCAAAATAAGGACAAGGTAAAGTTTCTTAACCTTTAAGTACTGTATAATTTAGCTGAAAATGTAACTCATAAACTTAAGGCATGGGAGAATAAAATAGGAGTTAATAAACACAGTAAATTCTTAACTGAAAGAAGTATAAGAGAGATAAGTGTAATTGTGGTTAAGATTATGTAACAAGAGCCAGGGATTTAGCTCATGTGGTTTAACACCTACCTTCCAAGATTGCAAAACAAAGTGCAGCATGGAATCTTTCACACAATGACAGTCCTTTGTAGCACAATTTCTAAATTTATTTTTGGAATTTATTCATTGCAAATTAGTTTTTGTACATCCACAACAAGCCAGCCAAGGTCTTAAGGTCTGCGTACACAGTATTAACTAAAAGAAATTCTTCATGGTCTTTGTGGAGTTGAATTTTATAGGAGAAAAGTTATAAAGTGAAGATGCATACCAAACAGCAATCCAGCTTGTTACGTGTGTCTTGAAGGGGGATTAGAACTTGCTGGAGAAAGAGAGTAAGAAAATTCATTTGTGCTTGGAGAAGAGGACTGTCCAGGTTAAGGATGAGTCACTTAGGCTGAGGCTTGGTGATAACTAAAGATTAATCAAATAAAGTTTAGATAAAGACGGTCCATGGAAGAAGGAAGAACATGAAGATTCACATTAAGGGAAACAGTTCAAGAGCGCTGATAAAATATGAGGAATATATACAAGAGTTGGCTTTCTTGAACTTGTTCTTCCACATTTCTGGGGTGAATGGAGAGTTGGTATTTATGCACATTTATAAAACTAGCTAATGTCCAATGAATGTAAACATGACAGTGAATATTGTCTTTAGCAAGATACTTGGGTCGTTTGGGATAACAACAAAAAAAAGTAGAGCAAACGGCATTGTCTATAAAGACGGAGGGTTGTGCCCAGTGAGAAGCTTTGAAGTGACTCAAAAATACTTTAGATTTAATGCAATGGATAATAGAAACCATCCCATTCTTATTATATATACTTAGTGCATTTTTATTTATTTTAATGTCTTCCTACTCACTGATATGTTACCTCAATAATGAATTCCATAAGCATAAAGGTAGATTTTACAGTTTTGTGTTTTCCCGTCATTACCTAAAATGCTTCCTTGTTTGTAAAGAGTGTTGGGTTAAACTATATCGATCTGCTAAAATAGTGGGTTTAGAAAATAAATTTTGTAAAAGTGCAGGAAAACCATGGTGATGTTTGGAGCAGGTAAATGCAGTGAACAGGAAACAGATACAAGTTCCCAATGTACTAGGTGTGCAAATAGCCACGACGAGCTGAAATATATGGGGACTTTTAGTTCTGATAGTTTTGAAGTGTAGTGCATACAAGAATCACTTGAGGTTTTTGTAAAACAAGTGCAGATATACTGAGGTAACCCCATAAACTTTCCAACAACAGATTTTACAAAAATATAAAACTTCCACGGAGTTGGCCCAAACCTCTAAGTGGAGGAAGTATTAGATTTGATGTAAATGACAGGGCCATTCATTTTGTTGGGAAAATTGAAAGAAAGGTAATTTTGTTCCAATCAGATTAGTAAAAAGTTCAAGAGATAGAAAAGTAAAGTAAGTAAATAAGGAATAGGAAAGCAAGATGGAGAGGTAAAGAAAGAAGGAAACAAAAGGAGGAAGGGAAAAGAAAAACAAGAAAAGCAACCCCCCCCAAAAAAAAAAACCAAGGACACCAAGGGGTTCATGTGTGGCTCTGGAGGAGAAAGGACAGAAAGGGAAACAAAGAGAAAGGAAAGTGATACAGAGGGTGAGACAGAGAGAGAAAAAGACAGAGCTCAGAAACACTCCAGCCCTCTGCTCCTAAAATTCCTGAGGCCATTTTCTTTCCAAAAGCAACACCATAAACAACTCTCAGTCTGCCTACATAGATCTGAGTTTGATTTTTGACAATGCAACCAAAGATTATTTAAAAATTTGATAATGGACGGCACTCGGGAGGCAGAGACAGGAGGATTGTTGAGTTCGCGGTGGCTTGCCTGGGCACCATAGTGAGCTCAGGGCCAGCCTGAACTACAGTGCGAGACCCTGTCTCAAAAGCAAAAAAAAAAAAAAAAAAAATTGATAATGGAAGTTTTTTATCAGTGACTACATTAAATAGGATATCTTGTGTGGCTTACAGGGAGCTCAGGTTTTGTGGTATTAACTTCTTATACTGAGGAACTAAGTTATAGTTTGACACGATGCTATATTACATTATAAGAGAAAAATCCTTGAATGAAAAACAGACAAGTTTTTCCTGTGTCACATAGCCACCCTCCCCTCTCAAAGACAAACATACGGGAAAGATAATATATATAAAAGCCTTGGAAACAAAGAAGGACATATCAATTTAAAATGTCATTTTCTTAATATGTTTCTACTACATTTCACTGGTCAAGAATTTTGCTTTTAATTCTAATCATTCTTAATCAAGGTCTATTTAAATGGTCTGACATGTTACAGAGAATATTTTGGTGAAATAATTTATAAATTGTGCATATTTTATTGTTATTCATATTTTCCTGTCTCAGAAAATGAATGGCCCAAAAAGTTTTTGAGTCATAAATAAGCTTTTTACTATAAACTTGAACTTGTGAAACTCAATCCCTCAAATTTCATTGCTTTAAATTTGAAGCTCACTCATGCAATTATCCAAAGTCCATGTATCAATGTTGATGTTGTTCTTGTTTTCTGCTACCTGATGAGTAATGAGTATCAACTTCTCTTAGTCTCTTCTCTTCCTGTTTCTTTAAGATTAGTTGCTTCAGTTCTGAGTCTTTTTTCTCTTTCAAATTCGTGTTTATTGCTCCTTAATGTTTTTATAAGTTTAAATCAGAAATCATCACTATAATTGAGTTTTCCTTTTGATCACAGCTGTGGTGAGTCTTGCAAAAGTTGCATGTGGTTTTAAGTCACAGGTGGGGCTTTTTGGAGGTAGTTGGATATAGGGTGTCTGATGCTGGAAACAAGTATGTGATGCTGGAATTGACTGATGATTTGATGCTAGGACTGAGGCTGATTCACCCTGGGTCTCAGTGCTCCCTGGTCGAATGATGGGTAGCCTCGATAAGCCATAAGGGAAGAAAGAGGGTCACCGGTTGCTGCTTGTGCCTTGTTGCTTATACTTACCTCTTGCTGCTTGCTGCCTTTGTATCCATGAACCGTTTCTCCTTGCAATGCCCCTCTGCCATGCTACCCTGCCTCAGAGCCATGCAATGAAATGAAACCTCTACAAAGTGTGAACCAAATAAACTTTTCTTCTTCCAACTTTGAGTGTCAGGTATTTTGTCTCAGCAATGAAAAAAGTAGCCATAATAATAACCCACATACCACTTTTTTTTTGAGACAGGGTCTTGCTCTATAGTTCAGGCTGGCCATGAGCTCACTATGAAGCCCAGGCAAACCATGTACATACTATTTTTAAAACATAGGGAGCTAAAAATTTCCAGTGCGCATCATATTATTTAAGTTCTAGTGAAAAAAGACAAAATTGTTTTCAAACTTTTGGGAAAAGGAGCTCCTAAGTGTCCTCAGAGATCATCTAAGAAACCCACACACACAAAATAAATGGTGTTACTAAGGAAGATCATTCTAACAGAAAGGCTCCTTGAGGGTCACGGAATGTGGCCTGGCCTGTGTTCCCCCAGCTTTGACAACTGTTGCGGATTACACAGTAGAAGAAGGAGACCAGCAGCAGAAAGTGGCTGGAAGCCTGACAGGAGAGGCCGTGATCCACAGGCAGTGTTTACTCCCATGCCTGAAATACATTTCTGTTTGACAGGCAAGAGTCCACACCCTCTTCAGGTCACGTGAAATACGTATGCGAGATACGTCTAAAGACCATTCTCTACCATGGAGAGAGTGTTAGAGGAGGGGCAAGAAGGAAAAGGATTTTCTGATGTGAAGCTCACTGTGTGAACATGTATTATCTTTAGAATGAGAAAAATATCAAGGAAACGAGGCGTTCAATCTTGCTTTCCACATAACCGCGCCTGTCTGATTTTCACTGAAAGTGGTCTCTCAATAGGTTGCTGCTGAAATGCCAGAACCCCAGAGTTCTTTCTGATCCAACTTCTGGGGTATGGAAGATCTGAATGGGATGTTGCATTTTAGCCACCACTTACTGAGCATTTTCAACTGAAGATTCGCTGCCTACTATTTTTTTTTTTTTACAAACTTTATAAGATGAATCCTTAAACATCCTCCTTTCTTGGTAATGATGTTGACCCTGGGGGCCATTTAAATTACTCCATGTTTTTTCTTTAAAAGAAGGAAGCTTGCTGCAGTGCAGATACTTTTATTAATATGCTTTCAAGTTCTTCAGAAACAGATTCTAAATCTCATGTTCTCAGTCCAATGTGTGTTAACAGCCTCTATTAAATAAATGTAAAAAAATACGTAAATTTAAAGTCTTGGGTCAATTACTACAGATCAATTATCTAAAAAGATATTTCAAAAGGAGCTATATCAGATGACACTTAGAGTGGTATTTCTTTATAATTACATTCTGCTTGAATGAATTTATCTGTGAAAAGTATTTAGGACAGTTCTAAGTCAGTGAATTTTTTTTTCTAAAAATGCTATCATTACTAGATAATTTAGTATTTATTTATGATTTAAATTCATATAAATGCTAGTAATACCCACCAGAGAAGAAAGAAAAGTACAAACTAAAACTAAAATAAAAGCAAAAAGAAGTAAACAAGTACCCTAATTCAGAGATGCTTTTCTCTTGCAAGAACACGTTTTCTAATTTATTCCATAGATTATGAATTTATTCATGCCTATTTGATTAAAGAAACATCACTTTCTGCTTCTGAATATGATGAATAGCTCCTGCTCACTTGAAAGGTGGCGATGGGACATTAGTTTGATTTTTGTGAAGGGATGTAATGTTCTCCGCTAATGGCCTAAAGCAATAGATTCAGATAAAAAATTAAAATGTTTACTATCCTTTCTCTGCATTATGTACGAACAATCCCTCAGAGAATATCAGTTTTATCATCAGGGCTGATTTATCTTTTGTGATTTATTTTGCTGTGAAATTCACAAGGCAGACACGTTTCTGGCTTTCTAGAGAGTTTCATCTCTTCGCCAGGCAGCAAGAAGGGAAATAAACTCCTGGAAACACTGAAAGCAGACACTTAATACCCCAAACAGCTTGAACTCTTCAACATCTGCAGCTAATTCTGTCATGCTTTGTCAATGTAGTGCAGCATTTAAATAGTGAAGAAGCAACATCCTGATAATGAAACCATTTCCAGGCAAAGAAGTTAGAACAGGTATTTAGTTAGGATGGTTTCATTATAAATGTCTATGCGTTTTACAAACATTTTGGCTAATGCAATCCAAAGAACCACATCTGGAAGAGAAGGCTTGTATCTGTTTTATCAGAACAGTATGAGACAGATTGTTTCTAAAGGAAGGCTCCATTGATAAAAAAGACAGCTCTTTGTAGGGTTGTTGATATGCACAGGTAATTACCTCAGTCAGTATTATTCACTTAGTCCATAGATACAAAATACTTTTTGCACGTTTCCTGAATATTAGAAAATCCGCAGTAAAACAAACAGGGTAGATTAAATGTGCTGGCATATTACAGCCTACAGATGAATAAAATATATTTATTTCCTCTGCATAATAAATACGTTATCTTCGGATCATAAGTGAGTGCTTTTACTGACTGCAGGAAAAAATGAGTTTTTGATTTAGAACACTTGTTTTCCTGTGTTTTGCGACACTCGGCTTCCTACCGTGGTGCGTCGCTGACACGCAAGAACCCTTTGCGAGGAACAAGGGTCCGGGGGAAGCAACTTGGCGTCCGCTGCAACTCTTGCTAATTAGGAGGCGGAAGGTGCTAGCTGTGCTGTAACCATGCAGAGGGAAACACTGAACTCTTCTCTGTATACCTGTATTTCCCTGATAAAAGTTACTTAACCCTCACCCCCGCGGCCCTCAAAAATGAAATAAATACTGCATTTCTTTGGTAACCAAATCTTTAAAAACAATTATTTTTTAATTGAATTCTTTATTGGTACCTTTTATGTCCAGCTCACAATCACACTCGACATTGGAGAATTTGTACTATTATATGACCCAAGTTAATTCTCATTCCTTTTGCATTTTTGTCAACTTGAGTTTCATTTTTTTTTGCTTTTTGGAGACAGGGTCTCGCTTTGTAGTTCAGGCTGGCCCTGAGCTCACTATGGTGCCCAGGCAAGCCGCCGCGAACTCAGCAATCCTCCCGTCTCTGCCTCCCGAGTGCTGGGATGACAGGCGTGAGCCACCACGCCCAGCATTATATGTGGTAACCGGGGATCGAACTCAGGTCCTTGCGCTTGC
>PVIC010010463.1:0-43367 GCA_004025085.1 Thryonomys swinderianus
GAGGGAATAATTAAAGATGTGACCATGAGCTAGAATAAAACCCGGTGAAGACACATGCAGGGAGGGAACAAAATCAAGACCTGCCATGACAGTGTTCATGATGGAAGCAGAGGGCCCAGCCTCCCTGAGAACACCAGCTGCCAAGGGATTATACAGTAGAGGCACCCCTGCAATGGTATGTGAAAGAAATTTCTTTGAATATATGACTGTTTTGTTAGGGGCACCTTAACAAAAGACCACAAACTGGGCAGCTTCAGTAGAAGACATTTATTTTCATAGTCATGGGATTAGAAATCTGTGGTCACACACACACACACACACACACACACACACGTGTCCTTCTTTTCCCATCCTTTTCTTAGTGAAGACACCAGTCCTATTGCATTAGTGCCCCATCCATGGAACTTCACTTGATCTTGTTAACTCTCTAAAGACTCTGTCTCCAAATGTAGTTACTTTCTGAGATACTAGGGCTAGGATTTTAACATATGAATTTAGGAGAGGTCATAAGTCAGTCCATAATAGACCACTACTCTTTATAAGCTGCATGTTCTTACTTTAAGACAAGTAATGCTTTTTAAAAGCTACCAAATGTAATTAGAAAGTTTAACACAGGTTACACATTCAATATCCCACACACTTTTTATGAATCTTTTATTCAAGTGTAATCTAATTCAACTGTAATAGTTAAAATTAGAGATTCAGACACTTCATATAATATACCTATAAGAAACAACTCTATGCAAAATTTCCAATCCAAGAAACTTACCCAGGAGGAATACAAGAAAAACGTCTGCCCAGAGATACATACAAGAGTGTTCCTAAGACCACGACTCGCAGTAACTAAAACCCAAACACCTATCCAGTAAGTGATTTCCTGAGAAATATAATGTGCTAAATCTGTACAACGGCACATTCCAGGGCCCCAAGAAAAGAGCAAGTGCCGACACAAACAGCACGGCTGAGTGTCGTCCTCATTACTCCACATTTCAAAAGCTGGATGGAAAAGATCACACAGCATGACTCCATTTATATGAAAAAACAAATGTATAGAAACAGAAAGCATATCAGTGGTTGCCAGGAGCTGTAGGCAGGAATGGAGACAGATATAAATTGGCATAAAGGAACATTTAGAGGCGAAAGGAAAGCTTTTTATTTTATTGGTACATTGTATATATACATTATGATTGCATCACACATTGAGTTTGTACCAGTACATGACAAATCACGATTCTCATTTTTTCCCATTCTCCTGCCCTCCCTACAGCTCCCCACCCCCATATACATAAGATTTGTTTCCTTCTTCACCATCAACTTTTTTCTTTCCTCTCTTTACTAGTCTCTATGTGTAAATACCATATCATCTCTCTGGTATGAGAAACTGAAGGTGTAAATGGGTTTAAAGTGTTTCATAAGTATTGTGAACTAGGAAGAAACTTTTCAAAAGAAAAGTTTTAAACCTAGATTGTGGCAATGGTTGTACAACGCTGTGAGTTTACTAAAAGTAGAGAATTATATGATGATTACAAAGGCAACGTTTCATAGCATGAAAATTATTTTCCAGTAATGCTGGAAGATGTTAATGAAGAAATACAGAGAGGGAACTGAAAAAGTGCAAGAAAATAAAAAGAATCTAAGATGTTTCCTGCAGCCAGATAGGAAAGTGCGCTCCTTCCATCTGTGTTCTGCGAAGGGCAGCCCCTGCCTGTCCCAGGTGAGTCCTTGGTTCTGCAGTGTGTGGGGCCGAGGAAGCAGCTGAGCGCTTGGCGTCCACCGAGCAGTGTCTCTGTGAAGTTCGTCCGGTGGCGAAACCCCATAATACTAACCTTGCAGGGCGCTCCAGACCGTTCGTCCGAGCTTCTCAGCTGAGGTTCGTGGGACTTTACAGTCTGGATCATGTCCAGGTTGGACTCTATCCTGGTGCCCTGATTTCTTAGTCTTCCACTGACTTCGCCCCACCTTTTTTTATCTCATCTCCAAAACGGGGAAAGTAAAATCTGTCACTGCCTTTTCCCCAGAACCAGGTGAAGATCAAATTAAGATAAATGATGTGGAATTGTCTCCCAAAAGCAGAAAATCCTCTGCACATGCAAAATGCTGTGCCGGAATGACAACGTTTGCAGGTCACTTGCGAGTCGATCTAGCTCAGACAGAAGAACTCCAAGGACGAGCTGCCAGGAAACATTCATCTATGGTGGTGTGAACTTGAATCTTTTGTAAGAGTTGCTGCTCAGCAGCATGGAAGTGGGAGGTCAGGCGATGAGAGGATGTGGGCCAGTTTGATATCATCTTTTAATTTTCTAGAACATTCCCTCCCGCCAGAGAGCATCATTTTCCTCCTGCTTTCTACCCCCTGACACTCTAATGAATTTCAAGACAATGAAATGTAGTCCATGGGCATTCATTCTGATCCCTCAAATAACCAAGACAAAAATAAGACCGAGTTTAGACATCTATAGCCCAGAACATACTTATTTACCTTTCTCCTTTGAAAACTTATCCATTCCTTCTGGGACACCAAAAAGAACCCTCTGTGTCTAATAACACCTGGAATCCCTAAAGCTGAACACCAAGTGTATTTTGGAGTGTATTAATCTCTGCTGAAGGATGTCCTTAACCGCCCCTCCCCCAGCCTCCCACAGCCCACACAGCGATGAATCTCCCTGGGAAACCTCAGTGAAACTAGAGCCCAGCAAACCAGTCACGCTGCTGGCCCAAAGAAAACACCAGGTGCACAGCCTAGAGCAAGAAGGGAACTAGGGAAACAGAAATCAGGCAGATCCCAGAGAGTGAAAAACAAGTTAGCAAAACAACAACAACAACATCATCAAAAAAAAAAAAAAGTGGCAGTGAAATGTTAAATCAGACCTATGCAGCAGCAAGTTAATTACAGTGCCCTCTATAGAAAGCCTAAGGCACTGGGGATTTAGTTCAGTGGCACAGGGTCTACTTAACAAGTGCAAGGTCCTGAGTTGAATCTCGATACAAAAAAGAAAGAAAGAAAAGAAAGTCCAAGGTAAAGTCCAAATATTAAGGGCCAGGGGTTTAGCTCAGTGGTTCCAGTGTCTGCATGGCAAGCACAAGGTCCCAAGTTTGATCCCCGATACCACATACCACAATGCTGGATGTGGTGGCTCATGAGAGGCCAGTAATTCTAGCACTTAAGAAGCAGAGGCAGAAGGATTGCTGTGAGTTCGAGACTAGCCTGAGCTACATAGGGAGTTCAGAGGCAGTCTGAACTACAAAGCAAGATCCTGTCTCAAAAAAAAGAAAGACCAAATGATAAGCTAGGAAAAGCATTCCCACCTCCCACATACCATGACTTTTTATGTATTGGAAGTACTGGCTCTTTAACTATGATACAGATGTGTTGTAAATGTTTATTTCCAGTGGTCAGTTTTATTTCTCATATATATTTCACTGTTAGGTAATCCTAGTTTTAAACTGTTAGGTAATCCTAGATGACTAGTTTTTTCTTTTGTTGCCTTTGGATTTTGAGCAGTACTTAGCATGCCTTCACATCCAAGTTATAAAGTCACCACATTTTTCTCCTCATAGTGGTGGACAATTCTTGATCGATCTGGATTTGGAATTTATTCTTGTGTATGATTTTCCAGAGGTCCTTATTTCATTTACTCAAAAGTCTGCTTTTACCTCCACACTGAAAGTATCACCTTTTTCATGAACTGAATTTCCACACACACTTGAGTCTATTCCTGGACTTTCTATCCTGTTCCTTTAGTCTTTCTATTCCCTTTGCCGGCCTGACACTGCACAGAAACTTTATAACGTGTCACATGTTAGGCCGCTCTTTTTTGCAGTGTTTTTTCAGCTACTCTTGCATTTTGTTTGTTTTTCTATGTAAACTTTTGTGCCAGTTTATCTGGCTCCAGGGAAAGTTTTATCAGTGTTTTTGTTGGGGTCACACTATCTTAGGAAGAACTGATATCTTTATGATACTTATAACAATGAATCATCCTTTCTGAGAATAGGGATGTCTTTACATTTTTTCAAATTTCCTTTTATGTCTTTCAGGAATGTTTTAAAGGTTTTTAGGACTTCCCCCAAAATAAAATGCACACATTTATTGTTAAATTTGTTCTTAACCATCATGCCTTTTATGTTGCTATGTTATGTTTTGGAGCCCAGCTAAATCTCCTCACTTTATCTCTGATTCTAAGTAAAGTAACATTTTTTCCACCTCCCTGTTTGTTTTTTCTTTCCCTCTATTAGGATTTAAGGCTGTTTCCATTGACTACATTGGAAGAAGAAACAATAGTTAAGTCCCAGGTTCAAAACAAGATGACATAAAACAGTGGTGAATAGTCTTCGGGTCTTAGCAAGAAAGAATCCACATGTGTCTGAGGGCAAAGATAAGAAGTTACAGGACTCACATATGTAGAAATCTGAAATTGGATTTAACTGATCTCTTTTCTACTATCAAGTAAACTCTATTAATCTTTGTGACATCTGAGGCAATCTTCTAAATCCCCTTTCCTCTGCTTAGTCTGATATAATACAGTATACTTATGAGTAATAGTATTGAGTCGATAAATCTCCACGATAAATTCCCCTTCCCTAATATTTTGCTAATACTTTCACGAACGCAACTCCATGTGGACACAGGAATCTCCAACAGATTTTCTCCAAGGCTATCTGTGTTGGGAACAATCCTGTTTCAGAAATAATTAGAAGGTCAAAACTGACCAGGCCTTCCTGCAGACAGACTTTGGATTTAACTATGTTGCAAAAGAATCCTGTTTGGGAGGAATGATTGGAACACCCTTCCTGGCTGCCTTGACTTTGCATTCAGCTCACCTTCACCCTGGATAACAACAAGGACTCTGGTCTACCACATGCTGTGATGCTTCAAGGTGGAACTGCTCCATTGCCGGTGTTTACTCTGCCTTCTGAGTTTGTTACATTTTTGTTATTGGAGAGCTGCTGAATAAAAGTGCAGAAGACTGGGGGCCTGGGATCTTTTGCTACCCACAGTAGCATGGATCAGGCCAGACTTAGCCTCTCTGAACCTCATTTCTGCCTACTTATTATTTCGCCATGTGCCGTCTACTCACAGGAGACTAGAATCTAATGAAAGGTTCTAGTTACGTTCCCTTCCCCTGGTTACTACATATCTGTAAAGTCAGGGTAGAGGACGCCCAGTAAAGTGTGATACACAACTCACAGTGCACGTTTCTAACCCACTTAGACTCAGGAGTCTCTAGCGAGTTTTCTCAGGTGGTTAGTATATAGGACTGCTGAGACCCAGATGGCAGGTTGGATTATTCTGCTGGCCAGCCAGCTGTCACCTCTCCCAGTGTCCCAGTGACTCACAGAGGACTAAAGGAGGAGTCTAAGGAAATTAGAAGAAATGCAGCGTTGAAAAAACTATTGAAACCTAAAGCAACTGGACACTTTAAGACTTTGGCAGGAATGAGAATAAAGACCCCTAAAAACCCTTCCTGGGATTTTTGCCTATGGAATCTCATTCTGCACCAGTTTCACTGTTGAACATCTAACACCTTCAAGGTTGAACCAAATCATCACCTTTGTACATAATTTTCTGATAAGATCCCTGTCCTCTCAAGTAATTGCTCCCTCATCTGTTTTCCCCATTAAATTTTAAGCATGTGTTTATTATTTTAATCACATTTTATTGTAGTCCTCTCAGGATTTATCTACCTACAAGGCTCCAGACTCCTAGAAGGCAGGACTAAGTTTCATCTCTTCCAATGTTCTCCAGATTTAGCAATTTAATTGAGTTAAATTAATTTGAAGAAGAGACTTGAACTTTTTCCTATTTGTCATTCAAGATCTATAAGTCATAGCCTCAGCAGGAAGTAGTGGAATGAATCTTCCCCAGCTCACATTTATGCCAGGAGACCCAAGAGGATGCTTCCTGGGAAAAATATGAATATACACAGACTGATGAGAAAAGTTGGATGACAAATAATAGAGCCACTTAATTAAAATAATTAATTTAATGGATTGTACTGTGATTGACAATCCAGTAGTTCTCCATCCTTTTATAAATGCATGATGTTCTCACATGTGAGATATCTTCCCAAGGTCATCCTACAGACTACCATATAGATAAGAATTTATACAGACTATGCAAAATTTCTAGCTCATTTTCTGGAACGTCTTATCTCCTTTCCCTGTGTCTCAAGAACACATAATGGAATATGTATGAGTAAAAATGGAATCATTATAAAAACACATTTTTCTTGTTTATTTTTTCAAATCACAAATCTCAGCTCTTCATTATTACTAATTACGTAAGCAACCCTCTGATTTGATAGACCATTGCTTTATATAACCCAGTAGCTACAATCTACCAATACAGGCCCTTGAGCTGTCACAGGGGCCATTATTGTATTATGCGCTGATTGCAAACTCTTCTACTAACCACAATAATTTGGAAAAGTGGGCTCCATGGAAAGTACCAACAAATTATACTGGTGAGTAGCTATGATGCTCCACTGTCCCATGAGGTGTTTTAAAGTTCAAACTTAAGAGAAAGAAATTGAAAAGGAGAGGCTGAAATGCGTTTAAACAAAGAACTATTTCCAAAGGCAAGTTCAAGGGGAGACAACAAAGGAAACAGCCAGTGGCTAGAACCAGCCCAAAGCTGCCGCTGCCTACTTCCCTGAGCTTAAAGGGGAGGGGAGTGAGGCACTGGAACCATCCAGAGAGAACTGCCCTGGAGGAAGAGACTGCCTACACCACACAGTCCCTGACCAGCTTGGGCCCAGCCGGAAGTGAGCCCAGGGCCTAAATCTCCCCAAGGTCACTCTGTTTCTTCGGCTTTTCCCTCCACTGGCCAACCAGGATTCAGAGATGGCCATAGATGAATTCTAAAATAGTCCATTTTCTGGGACAGAAAGCAGGGGGAGGGTTAGAAAATGTATCTAATACAAAAGTAGAAAACATCTGGGTAGTGATGATGTCTCCCAGCTCTTTGCTCTCTGAGCCCACATTGAGATTTCTATCCTATTTTTTAATGTACTAGACAAGATCTGGAACAGTTTCTACTTGATTTAAAAGAAAAATAACATTTATTTAAGTCAGCAAAGCTAGAAACAATTAGACTCACAAGTACTCAGCTAGCTCCTGCAAATACACAACTTCATCTCAACCCTGAAATAAAAAGAGCTTCTGTCATGTCTTCCTGTGTCATTTAAATTCACTTTCTTGGCAAAGTTCTGAATGTCTCACTCTCTTTATCTTCATTTTCAAATTACCATTGGGCAGAAATAAAGATAAAACTCAACAGAAGTTGAACTAAAGGGGAGGGAAAAATTCTGAAAATGACCAGGAATATTATAAGGTGTTTTTCACCCTCTTCTTTTTCATTCTTAACATGCTTGCTCAGGAGGATGAAGGCCCTGCGTGTTGATGTATCATCCCTGCTCCTGGTGAACTCTCTCTGGAAACGACGAGCAGAAGTCAGCCTGACCTGTTCCTCAGGAGAGGTTGGTGGGGTCTCCATTTGTATTCAAAGGTAGCTTAGCTGAAAGTTTTGAGAGGAAACCAAATATTCACCTTTTTAAATAACACTTTTGCTTCCTATTAAAATAATGCATATAATAATCTCCCTTCTTCCAGGAGAGACATCTCTCAAGCCACTGTGTCCAAAGGATTTCTGAAAGCACTGATAGTAGTAATTTCTATATATATTAAATCATTCTTGTACGTATATAAATCTTTGATGAGTTTGACTTATAAATTAGAAACAGTAAAATGTTAATAACCACTAGTAATAAAATAGAATAATAAGTGTTAGAGATTTAGCTCAGTGGTTCCACCGCCTGCCTAGCAAGCTCAAGGTCCCTGGTTCAATCCCGGTAACCACATACAATGATATGATATTGGGCATGGTGACTCACGCCCACCAGTGATCAGTACCACACCCCACAGTGCTGGGCGTGGTGGCTCATGCCTGTAATCCCAGCACTCAGGAGGCAGAAACAGGAGGATTGCTGAGTTCGAGGTTTGACTGGGCTACATAGTGAGCTCAGGGCCAGTCTGAACTACAAAGCAAGACCCTGCCTCAAAAAATAATAATAATAATATGTTAATAATAGGTATTTAAAATATGATTTATTTATTTTTGGTATTTTCCACTTAATATTTTTCAGACTATGATTGACATAGAAAGCTGAAACTGCAGAAAGAGAAATGATGAATAAGGGGGACTACTTTCCATGTTGATTATGTATAACTGGAAAATACATATAGAGAAAAGAAAATGGAAGCTAGGAGTATTCTCACCACATAAAGATAAATATCATTAACTTTTTAGTATGTCCTCTTTCCTTCTTTTCTTCTATATAGGTTTCCCATACAGGCATTCCTTACTACGTTCAGTTTTGTGTGCTGCTTTATTATGATTAACATTAAAGTTTCAAAATAATAAAATTTAAAGACTATATAGTCTTTACATTTTAAACTACTTATTATACATGATTATACTCCAATGAACTACTCCCCTATTATCTTAACATTTAGTCTCTTCCAATTTCCTTCATGACAAATGAGATTACAAAGAGTGCCTCCATTTATAATTTTAGTTTATGATATATTTCCTAGACTAAATTTGTAGAAGTGGAGTTTCAGTGTGAAAGCTTTACTTAGAGTCTCATTAAATGGCAATCCAAAAAGATTACAACGGTTTATGTTACCTCCTCATGTTGAGAGAGTATTCATTTTTACAGAACCTAGCTTCTAGTGAATGTTGGAATTTGTTTTTAACTCTGTCAGTGGCACTCTATTGTTTGTTTTTGTTGAATATTTCTCTTCTTTTGCCATTCAGGTAAGTGAAACATTTTTTCACACATATGACATATGTTGTACACCATTGAACTCCTTTCCCTGTGAAGTGTCTGTTTCTACAGTTTGGCAGCTAACCTTTCTTCCAAACTTTTGTTCCTCTCCTGAGGATCACAAAACTTTGTACAACTTTATTCCAATTCGTTGAGTGTTTTCAGATGGTTGGGTGCTTTTAACAGAGTGAACTGATTCCAAAAATGTCATTTCAGTTTGATTTTTGACAGAAAAAGACCCTGTGTTCAGTTGAATGCTGCCCAGATAGTTTTCCAAAACCATAACTAAAGTTATCTTAATTGTCTCTCTGAATATATTAAAATACACAGTAGCCTATAGTTTTTAGTCCATAAATCCAAAGCCCTTGGAAATTATGTTTTTTGTAGGACTCTCTAGGCCTAATTAGAACTATATGATCCTTTTTAAGTACTGGAAAGAGTGAGAAAAACACCAGTTTGGGCAAGCACAGTCCTTCTTCCATGAGCCTTTAACTTGAGGTGAAGCCCAGAAATACTACAATTAACATGTCTTTGAATGCCAGCGTGTTCTCCATGTTTCCATAGGAGGTGATAATGAGAATATTTCTATACTTGTGCACACTGTGCAGTGGCTACTAGAAATGAGTGGTCCCAAAGGACAGGTCAAGAGAGCCAGTGGAATTTTAGTACCTAGAATCACTTCCCATTGTAAGTTCACCAATAGCAGTAGTTGTTCAATGCTTTCCACTGTAAAAGCACTTTGCCTCCATAATTTCATTTGATACGCATGAAAACCACATAGGATGTTTGATACATCACCTCCAGTTGCAGGGACAACTGGATAACTCAGAATCACATACCTAATAAATGGTAGTCAGTGTTCAAGATCCTGGCTTCTCTGTCTTAAATGTAATTCAACTATATTCTGTCACCCTAATACTTTGTTTATTGAGCATCACCAGGAAACATGAGAATCACAGAACAAGACTGGGAAAAAAGAATAACAGTGACAACAAAAATACAAGGTACAACCCAGTCACCATCCTAGTCAACTGCCTGGGAAACAGATTTTGCGCAATCTTTTCAATGGGCAGTTACACTGGTAGCCTCTGCATGTGCCTCTCCTTGCGAGTTATTCTGAGCAATCACATACCCTGTGTCCTGTTAAAGGCTTTGACCCTTCCTTCCTTGTTTGTTTCACTCTATCAATCCAGTTTGGGCCTTTACAGTGAAGCAGTCATCACTGATGCTACAAAATGCAATAGGATCTGCAGGCCAGAGCATGCAAGGAGCTGGCTAGGGGAAACGTAAGGAATCGATCACATTGCAGGGAAAGTGCCACCTCTGTAAAAGCCCACAACCCCTCTCGTCAGCACTGCATCTGCCAGATTTCTGAGGATGAACATAAATGTAAGAAGAGATTTTGCTGGACTTTGGGCCAACAGTAGTCCCAGTGGTGGATTTGAGAATTATGTCTCAGCTTTACAATTTGACTGGGGACTTGGATGCTCGCCTTGACAATGAGTGAGACAGGGAGCATTTCTAGATTTTGTTTGTTTGTGTTTGTTTGTTTGCTAGGCTGGGCTTTGAAATCAGGCTTCATGGATGCCAGACAAGTGTTCTACTTAGGGCTAGACTTCCAGTGCCAACATTTTTCCAACATGCGATATTAATGTCACATGATCATTTTCTCAAGTAATCCTAATTATGGGTTTTAAACTTTTTTAAAGTTCTTCTTTTGTGCCTTTCCTTATCCTAATTGTACTCCTTGCTCTGAGTGTTTATGGAGAGAAGGAGTGGAGACATGCATTTTCATCAAAACATAAAGTGGGGGCCTGAGGGTTAGCTCAGTGGTTCCGGCGCCTGCCTCACAAGCGCAAGGTCCTGAGTTCGATCCCCAGTAACCACATGTAATGCTGGGCATGGAAACACGCCCACCAACAATCAACACCGCATACCACAATGCCGGATATAGTGGCTCACGCCTGTAATCCCAGCACTCGGGAGGCAGAGACAGGAGGATTGCTGAGTTCGCGGCAGCTTGCCTGGGCACCATAGTGAGCTCAGGGCCAGCCTGAACTACAAAGCGAGACCCTGTCTCAAAAAGCAAAAAAAAAACCCATAAAGTGGGTTGTCTAATTTCTACAGAATTGTTTCTCTCCTTACCCCTATTTTTAACTTATAAAAGGCAGTACCTGTGCTGAAATATAGTTTTCCTCTCTCTGATCTAGCATTTTCTCAGTTTAGTTCCCACTCTGTCAACCTACAATCAGCTTCATTAATGCACTACTTTCTCCATCTGGAAGAAAAAGTGCTTTTTTTCTCCTTTTTTATTTTCCAACACTGAATATCAAACCCAGGGTCTCATCCATGCTAGCCATACCCTCTACCTTTGAGCTGTACCTTAACACCCATTTTTTTAAAATTCTGAATAATTGGGCTGGAGACTTAGTTCAGTGTTTCTGGAGCCTGCCTAGCAAGTGCAAGGCCCCTGGTTCAATCCTCAGTAACCATATACAACAATACTGGGAGTGGTGACCCACACCCACCAGCAATCAGTACCACACACCACAGTGCCAGGCATGGTGGCTCACACCTATAATCCCAGCACTTGGGAGGCAGAGGCAGGAGGATTGCTGTGAGTTCAAGGCTTGCCTGGGCCATTGAGCTCAGGGCCAGCCTGAACTACAAAGCAAGACCCTGTCTCAAGAAAAAAAAAAAATCTGAATAATTGTTACAAGAGAACATTTCAACTGAGTGGCCCAGACAACACGTAAATAAAACAAACAAGCTCATGAATGCTTTTCAAAGATTCAGGTCAATTATAAGAAACTTGGAAAACATTTTCCCAAGTATGTGATCTTATTATTGCCAGATAGTTTCACTGACCAAACCCCAATACTTCTTTCCTATTAAAAAAAAAAAAAAGCTATACTTCATTATGACTAATAGCTCCCCACCCTTCAGGGGCTCCTGAGCCAGGACTCTGCGTTCCCTGGCTTAGTATTTAAAACCCAAGTCCCATCATTAACCAGATGGAAGATATCAGTCTACTTTCCTATACAAAGGGTATATTGTATCTTTTAAGAAATAAAAAAATAACATTTAATACAAGGCTTGGCCCAAAAGGGTTGATGCTAATTGCTGTGATGACAATAATGACAAATACTCTGAAGCCAACATAAAGGAAGTTCTAAGGAGAATCTTCATAGGAAAAGAAGAAGAAGAACAGGAGCCTGTTGGTAAACCAAACACATTCATGTGTCGGTTAAGAAAATGTGTGGTGAGTGTGAAAGTTTCCTAGGGTTTTGTAATGAGCTACTGGGTGCTATAAAGAGTAGGAGAGCATTGTCCCAACGTTCTGACGCTGGAGACCCAAGACCAAGGTGCCAGCTGGGTTGGTCCCATCTGAGGGCTCTAAGGAAGACTGTCCCATGATTCTCTCCAAACTTCTGGAAACTCAGTCATTCGTCAGCTTGTTGATGGTGTTCACCCTGTGTCTGCTGATCGACTTCCCTTTATATGTCCAAGTTTCTCTGTCCAAGTTTCTCTTTTATAAGGACACTGTCATATCGGATTAGGGTTCAACCTAATGACTGTGGCTCAGTTTAATTATCTACCAACACCCTGTCTCCAAATAAAGTCAGTTTCCCAGCACCTGGGAGGTAGGACTGCATCACCTTTTGGGGGGAATACAGCTCAATAGATAACACTGAGTAAGTGGAAAATTTCCTAAGCATCTCCCAGGGAAATGTTGGGCCAGGCTTCAGGGAGGAATGAGAGAGGGTGGCTCTGCATCTCTAGAGACTTAGAAGGAGGTATGGGGCCTCGAGTGTAGCCTCTGCCGCTGACAGGAGGCATCTAGACATTAGCCACAATGACAAACTCAGGAACAATATTTCTTCAAAATAAGGCAAGTCACTCACTGGTTAATCCAGACATGTATCTAAGCATAAACTTTATACTATTCCTCTTCCTCTTCCTCTTTCTTCTTCTTCAAAGTTTTCCTTCTTTCAGGAAATAAGCATTTTAAAAAACTACTTATTTTTATATGGAAGACAGGTAAGAGAAATGGGATAATGGAGAGAGGAAAGGGCAAGGAAAGGTATTAGGGGAGATGGATATGACCCAAGTATGTTGTATGCATGTATGAAAATGTCACATTGAAATTCTGTATAATTAATATGCACGAATTTAAAAAGAAACTACATATACTTTCTATTAATGTTCCAAATGGATCATTGTATTATTCAGTTACTAACAACAGCTTTGCAACATCTGGGGTTCCATCAATTTCTTAAGAGTCCTCAAAGCGAAATGAATTTCATATCCAGTTAAATGTTTAAAACAAGCCCATATGCCTCGTAACACTTTCGGAGAATGAAGTCATTCTGAAATCTAACAAATGACAGGAGGGCGTCCCAGTTCTCCCCAAGCTGGAATCACAGCCCTGCACAGCACGCCTGACCTCTGGAAGTAAATCCAACTCCCCCTGGTGACTCATTCACCACCAGGAAGTAATTTCTCCACTGGGAGACTGTATCAACAGAATTCATTCCCGGTGTCCTCCCAGACAGGGGGTGATCTGGGTTCACGCTTCCCATGAGCAAAGCACCCCTCAGGCTCCAGCAGGGGGTCTACGGTGGGGAGTTCTCCTGAAATAAAACGGCCCAGTTCCTCAGGATAATACTTTGAATCTCAAAACAGCACAACTCCCTAGTTGCGAGCAATATTTTACATGACACAAACATTTGCATTTATAACAATCCAGGGGATTTTTTTTTAGAACCATAAACAATTGTCATCCAGAAAAGTAAGATGAGAAAGGGTCCTTTGCTGGGAATTCTTTCCCCTCTGGCCAGCTGGCCCCCTCTCTCCCTTTATATTCACTGAAACATCTCAGAGGCGCTTTCCTGGACCTCCCTAGAATTCCTCACTGTTCCTGACAGCACCCTTGTTCTTTCCTCCATAGTTCCACCACCTGGCCACAATTATATCATTTGTTTCCTTGGTCTGTCTTCTTCTTCCTGTGAATGGTCAGCTTCAGAAGACCAAGAGCCTTGCAAACCCTCTGGTTCACCCTGGCTCTGATACCACACCTGACACCAAATAGCTAAATGCTCAGTAAATATGGGTGATTGATGTCCTGGGTGGCATGCAGGTGAGCCTGCACCCTCAGAGCTCTGCGGACTGATGTGCCAGGTGTTAGTACCCACTGTAAGCTGGGCTAGCAGTAAAATGTTGACCTGCACGATATTACTTTCCTGAACATTCACTCTGGCCTAAACAAACAGAAGGAGCCCTGAGGACTTATCTTGCAAGGCTGATTTAGTAGACTCACTGGCACTTGTGTAAAATTTTGGAGAATAATGTCCAAGCACAGATGCTATTTTTAAGAACTTAACACCGGGTAGAACCTTCTGGGGCCAGCTCTGTGGGAACGAGGCCCTTTTCGTGTCACGGGTGATATATGAACTGACGGCTCATGAAAGGTGAAGCTCCGACCGAGTTATCAGACTTTTTCCTCCTGAGTTATAGCGGAGCAAGAGGACTTGACCGATTACAGTCCCTGACAAGAACAGAGCAGTCTGTGGCTTGTTTATGTTACCGGAGAAGTGACAATACAGTCCAATTTAGTGCCCGCAGCCCAGCATAGCTAAACAAGTCCTCTTCCCCAAGTTGAAGCTCACCTAAACTGGGTGGATTTATGAGAAACAAATGCCTGAGGGAGTTGATGAGCCTACGGTGTTCATTAGGAGCCAAATTACTTTAAAAGCCACAAATTAGAACCCTTTAGAAACTGAAAAAGAAGAAATGTCTTTCAACAGAACGACTAGATTGCTGGCTTCTGGAACTTGTGCCCTAGGGCGAGGCTGTCTGCAGGTCTCTGGGAAGGTCACGGGGTCACCAGGCACCACCTGACCCGCAGCCACCTCACTGAGGAGCGAGGCACAACCGCTTGCTCCAGTGCCCAGGGCTCCGCATGGCTGTGCGCTTTTAATGACAACCTCCCTCCCGCAGTCAGGCCTTTCAGGACAGATTTCGTCTAGAGAAGGTAAGTGCACTTGCTCTGTGGGCAGGTCTGGCGCGGGGTCCACTGAGCCAAAGACAAAGGGCGTCCTTCCTTCCCTGAGAGCAAAAACAAATACCTGGGGAAAGAGTGCACAGAGCGTATAGATCCGTTTTCACTGCTACAACTTCAGTGTCAATGAAAATAGAAAAAGTTCCAATGAAATCTGTCTCCTGTCTTTTCGAAGAAATAAATTGGGCTGAGGCTCAAACAGGATAACATTCCTGCATCTATCTTCTCTTGGAACAGTAGTTCTTAAAATGGACTAGGAAGGGTCGTGAAGCTCCAAGACTCGGTGGACGCTTTAGCTGAAGAAGTGGGGAGCAAAGAGGATAGCTCAGTGGTGAAGCACCCGCCCGACATGACAAGGCCCTGGGTTCTATCTCCAAACAGCAGACGAAACAAGTATGCTCCCTGGACAAACGTTTCAAGTTCCATAGACACCAGCTTTGACATCTACCCAGAGACCCACTAGAGAGTCCTGTATTCTTGGAACAAAATGCCCCGCCGCTTGGTCAAAAATCAAACAATCATTCTACAGGAAAGCTCGGAAAGAAGGGAAAAGAAACTCTCCTGGACAAATATCTGTCCTCTGGAAATCCAGGTCCCCAGGTCCCCGTTACTACAAAGGTGAAGCCTTTGCCAACAGGAGGATATAGGTGTAACTCTGACAGAAGGAAAACCGGAAAAATTCTCCTAAAACTACAGCTTGACCAGGCGAGGGTCCACTCCCAAGGTTCCTCCCCTCCTTCAGCAAGGAGCCAACAAGGGGTGTGGCCAAAAATGATAGCAATGAAAAGTATCATAGTCACTAGGGTAGATCTTTTTCTCCTGGTTCCTTTTGATTCTTTTGCAGATGAAGTGCTGGCCTGTGGAGTTGGGGCAAGTGAGCGTTTTTTAAAACCCTCTACATCGATTAGTTCATAAAATATGGGTAGTCTGGTGTATTCCTACACCACTCTTACTAACGAAAACAATTTAGAAGGTTTAGTTGACTTCCCAAGGTCACCAGGAAGTGCCAGAGCTAAAAGCTAACTCCACAGTTGGCCCTTTCCCAAATTGTGAGCCCCGCTGCACCCTGCGAGGGAATTTATCTCTGTCTCTGAAGGGCATGTTCCTAACCCAGAGTCTCAGAGCACACCTCCTGACTCCCAGCTTTCCCCTATATCACCGGGAATTCATGACTCCGCTGCTTGACCCGCACAGCATGATCCTGCTGAGCCTGTGCAAACACCTTATGAGAAGGCACTGCCCACTCCCTCGTGCACACAGGACACAAGCCCTGGAGATGTGAAGTTCTCGAGAGCACAAAGCTCCAGAATACGTGTTCTTTGCACTGTGTGAGTCACCTTTCACCTTCCTTGGAAACTAAGGCACGCCTTTGGGCCATCTCTGCTTTTTTTTTGTTGTTTTTTGCTTTTTGAGACAGGGTCTTGCTTTGTAGTTCAGGCTGGCCCTGAGCTCACTATGGTGTCCAGGCAAGCTGCCGCGAACTCAGCAATCCTCCTGTCTCTGCCTCCCGAGTGCTGGGATTACAGGCGTGAGCCACCATGTCCAGCATTGTGGTATGCGGTGTAGCATTATATGTGGTTACTGGGGATCGAACTCAGGACCTTGGCGCTTGCGAGGCAGGCGCCAGAACCACTGAGCTAACCCTCCGGCCCCCGTCTCTGTTTTTCATTGGCACTCACCACAAGTTTCTCTTCTGGGTGTTCATGGTTGTCCCATGCCAGGCATCTTTACAGATCAATGCACCAGTTCCATGATGCTCTTTTTCTCAGGGGACATAGGGCACTCATGCTATGGCTGCTTTCACAGTCCCAGTGCACATTTGATGGCACCAGAAGCGCAGCTTTTAAACACAGAGCCACGGGGCTTCTGTTGGGCTTCTCATTCATTCACTCTGTGCTATACCTGACAGTACCCTTGGAGGGACAGCAGAGCCTGCTGCTTAAAGCACACCCGGGACCACACTGACTGGCTCCTCTTCTTTAAGGCTGGGTCACGGTGGACAAGTTACTACCCACTCTGTGCCACGGCTTTCTAATCTCTGCAGTGGGAAGATTCCCTCGGAAGGCTGGTAAGAGAATTAGAGAAGGGTCTAGCGCGTACAAAGTATACTTGGCAGCAAGCTGCTGAGCAGTGTGGGTATCTTATACTCTTGGAGTGTGCCAGTCATTAAACTCTCTTCAGTGTCAGAGCCCTAAGGGGCAAGGACTTGGCCTAGAACTTGGCTCCCACTGAGGCAGAGTCTGTGCACTGACCCCGCAGTCCAGGCAAAGCTTACCTTTCCTCCAGGCCAGGAGATCAACTTGGATCTGAGGCCCGGTGGTGTGTTCCAGGAGGCTGACTCACCACAAGCATCTGTCATTTTCAGTCTCACAAAGCCCATTGCTCTTTTTTTAAATTGAATTCTTTATCAGAACATTTTATATACAGCTTATAACCACACTCAACATTGGGGAATTTGTACCAGTATATGACACAAGTTAATTCTCATTTTTACCCATTTCCCGACCCACCTCACAACCCCCACCCCTTATATACATATACTTTCTTTTTCTTTCCAAATCATATTTATTCTTTTCCCTCATTCCCTTCCCCTACCACATTCCCTTTCAATATTTCCTATTTTATAAAATCTTTAAAACATTCTAGAACTCATTTACATCTACAGGTTCTCATACCAGAGAAAAGATACGGTATTTACATATCTGTGATCTATTTATTTCACTTATTAGTGTGTCCTCAAGGTGTATCCATTTGTACATAAATGAATGAAACTGGTCATTCTTTATGGCAGAGTAATACTCCATTTTATTAAACACACACACACACACCCACACACACACACACACACACACATCGTCTTCATCCAGTCTCCAGTTCATGGGCATCTGGGTTGTTTCCAAGATTGGGCTATCACAGACTGAGCTGCCATGAACATGGGTATACATATGTCTTTATAATTTGATTCTTTTCTTTCGAGTATATTCCTAGCAGGGAAATAGCAGGGTCAAATGGGACCTGTAATCCTAGTTTTCTGAGGAATCTCCACACTGATCTTCACAATGATTGCCTCAGTCTACATTCCCACGAACAGTGGAGAAGGGTTCCTTTCTCCCCACAGGCTCACCAGCATTTATTGCTGATTGATTTCACAATGGCAGCCATTCTTTGCAAAGTGAGATGAAATCTCAGTGTTGTTTTCATCTGCATCTCTCGAATGACCAGTGATGCTGAACATTTCTTCATGTGCTTCTTGGCTGCTTTGACTTCTGCCTCTGAGAAGTGTCTGTTCGTTTCAGATGCTCATTTTTTTTTTTTTTTTTTTTTTTTTGCTTTTTGGAGACAGGGTCTCGCTTTGTAGTTCAGGCTGGCCCTGAGCTCACCATGGTGCCCAGGCAAGCCGCTGTGAACTCAGCAATCCTCCTGTCTCTGCCTCCCGAGTGCTGGGATGACAGGCGTGAGCCACCACGCCCAGCATTATATGTGGTAACCGGGGATCAAACTCGGGTCCTTACGCTTGCGAGGCAGGCGCCGGAACCACTGAGCTAACCCTCCGGCCCTCAGATGCCCATTTTTGAATTGGGTCTTTAAACTTGGGGGGACTGATTTGTTTAGGTTCTTTATATATTCTAGATAGTAGCCCTTTTTCTGAGAAACAGCTAGTAAAGATACTAAAGAGTTTTTTCCTATTGGTTGTCTTTTAGCGGTGCCAGTGGCTTCTTTTGCTGTGCAGAAGCTTTTTAGTAGGATGAGATCACATATGTTGATTCTTACAGCTAGTTCTTGTGCAAGCCCATTGCTCTTAAGTGAAAACTGAGGCGTTTTGACAGCCAGGAGAGGCACATGACCCAGGAACTTTCCCCGAGCTAGACTCCTCCCTCATCCCCCCCACTCCGGGCCCTGTGCCCTGTGTCTGACAACCCGGAAGAGCACTCCGCTTTCACTTTGGGGGAGCATTCGGCGAACAAGATCACTCACTGCCTTAGAATAGAAACTCTTCATTCCCTTCCTGCCTCCGCCACTCTGGAAAACAGCTGTGCCAGGGAGCTGGTCACACAGCACTGAAGTCCGGCCGGGCAAGGGAACTGTGCGCTCCTGCACACGGGGGGGGTGTGAGCGTAAGGGGGCACCAGGGCCCGGCACTGTCGGCGTCTCCGAGAATCTCACGGGGGCGAAGGAGCACCGAGCTCCCGGCTCCGAGGGGTCACCGCACGCTCCCGTCTGCGCGTGACTTTTCTCTCCATCACGGTACGATGTACTTGAAGTGAAGTGCACCCCAGGAGCCAGGACGTGGCCCGTTCTGCAGCGTGAAGGGCACCGACGCTGCCGTACGACCGTCACCACCAGCCGGCTCCCACACTGTCCTCTTCCTTCTGCACCCGTGAAGTAGTGACTCCTCGGCCCCCATCTCTATGACTCTGACTGAACTAGTTACCTCGGATGAAATCATACAGTATTTAGTTCACGTCTGCCTTACTTCACTGAGCATGTCTTCGGGTACGTCTAGATTGTAGCATCAATCTAGACATTTCCTTACAAGGAAATGTCAAATTTTCCTTTTAAGGCTTCACAATATTATGTACATATATGTGTGTACGTGTGTGTGTGTGTGTGTGTGCACGCGCGCGCGGCCATATTTTACTTATCCAGGCAACTACTAGTAGATACTTGAGTTGCTTCTGCTGTGGACCACTATAAATAATGCCCCTGTCAGTGCACAGCCTCTGCCTCAGTGCGCATTGCCTCTGAGCCGTTACTTCCAGTTCTTTGGGATGTATCTCCTGAAGTCCAATTTCCCTATCCTGTTTTCAGTGTCTTATTTTGTGAGGAATGGCCACCCTGGTTTCCAGCGTCGCCGCGCCGGTTTACATTCCCGCCAACAGTTCCCTCCGGCTTCGATACACATCATCCGTCCTCCACCGCTGGGGCTCGCTTGCCCGCTGCGTCCCCTTTTCTTCCTCTCTTCACAAACCGGTTTCTTCACGGCTCCCTTTGGAGAAGTCCGGTGATCAGTGCAGGAGACCAAGGCTCTTTGGTCAAATAAGTCTATATCCGAAATCGTTTTTTTTTTTAGAGAAACTCAGCATCTGGATGCTTTATTTTATTTTACTGTGCTCAGAATAAACCCAGGGCCTCGCACATGCTAGGAGAGTGCTGTAGCACGAAGCTACAGCCCCACAACCTCCTCCTTCATGAAAGCCCACAAGAATTACACTAGAACCATAAATCATGAGTGTATAGGCTTTGTATACAGACTGATTTTTGCATGTGTAGTTGAATTGTTTTGCTTTGTTTTGTTTTTCTGTCTTCCTCATCAGGTACCAAAACCTGGAATACCTCCATTTGCCATAAGGAAACACTAAATAAAGCTGCATCATATAAATAAGTGTTGGAATCTCTAACTCCTTAAATTTTTTTCAGTTTTATTGAGGTACAATGGGTAGATAAAAACTGCATATAATTAGTTGTCTTGATAATACAATTGAACTGACATGTGCTTCTCCTTACCATGTGTGTGTATGTGTGTGTGCACATGCATGCCAGACACAGTCACATGATTATAACCATAAGATTAAATGTTTTCCTTAACTCTGAAGTCATATGTCATTGTAAAACATCCTGAATGGGATTTTTGAAGCCTTATCTTCTATCCTCAGATATCTACACACTTTATACAAAACATAACATTTTGTACATGTAAAACAGGTCAGTTTTCTTAAAACTATTCAATTGTGTTGCATTACTAATCAATCAATAATGCAACAAATACTACAAAGGATACAAAAGAAACATACTCAACAATTTCTAATAAGATCACTTACATTGTTGGGATAGGCAACAATAAATCCACCGAATAGGGCTGGAGGGTTAGCTCAGTGGTTCCGGCGCCTGCCTGCCAAGCGCACAGGCCCTGAGTTTGATCCCCGGTAACCACATACAATGCTGAGCGTGGAGACTCACGCTCACCAGCAATCAATAGCACATACCACAGTGCCGGGCGTGGTGGCTCACGCCTGTCATCCCAGCACTCGGGAGGCAGAGACAGGAGGATTGCTGAGTTGGAGGCTTGCCTGGGCTACACAGTGAGCTCAGCCAGCCCAAACTACAAAGCGAGACCCTGTCTCAAAAAAATAAATAAATAAAACCACCGAATAATGGAAGGTTACTCAGGATGCAGATTCTCGCCTGACTTTGCCTGAGGCCAATGAAGCATTTGTTGAGCAAGGGGACAAAGGACAGGCTGCTGAGGCATGGCTCAGTCTGCTCAGGCTGTTACATCAAAACACCAAAAGCTGGGGGAATGCAAGCAACAGAAATTTATTCTCACATGGATGGATGAGTTATCAAGAGTCCTTTTATGAGGCCGCTGATCCCATTCGGGAGGCTTCACCCGCAGGTCCTAACACCTCCAGGGCTTCACGTCCTAACACCACAACAGAGTTAAGATTCAGTGTAGGAATTTTGAGGGAACATAAGCCTTCGGCCAAATTGAGGCTTTGTATTGGGAAGGAGGAGACTCAGATCGAGGGAGGAATTCTAGTTTCCCTCTTGTTTCCATCCCAAGCATGTAATATGTTTGTAACAATAAAAGTCTGAAGCAGTACAGCAGAGAAGAGCATTCTGAAAGGGAACACACTGCTGCTGCTCTGAGCCGCGGCGGCCGGACGGCGAGCCTGGCGGAAGGAAGGTGCGAACAGGCCCCACAGACACGGACCCTCCGCACGGCTCCGGGGGCCGTCATGCAGCCTGCTAACAGGACTGCACAGGCAGTTTTACTGCACCTCGAGGCGCCTCCCCAATAGCTTCTCAACTCTGATTGCAAAAAGCAGGCAGTGACAGGCTGTGCACCCCGGAGACCGCCACTTAAACTTCCTCACTCATCCCTTTTAAAGAAGGAATTTGAGAAAAATACGGAGTAGCGTGGAAATCCTCACAGGTATTTCATCAGCTCTTCCCTCTCAGCAATTTCCCTTTGGTTCCATTTGTTTTCTTTTATTACTCTTTTTTTTTTGGCTTATGGTGTCTTCCAAATGCTAGCATTGCTTTGCTCCTGTTAAACCCAAAGACAAGGGTGAGCTTCTATTTTCCTAAGAAGACGTAGTGATGAAAATATCCAGATGAGGTTCCAAACCAACACTTAATTCTTGGTCTCTACAGCCCTCATGTGGCAGACTACCCACCAGGGGAGCACTCATGCATTTACCTGGACACCTCCTTGTTCAACAAGTATTTAGTGAGCATTCACTATATGCCAGGCTTTTCTGGGCTCTACAGGCACCATGGCGATAATGACCCCTGCTTCTCTGCAACTGAGTCTAATTGGCGATGTAAAGGTAATGACATAAATGCTCTGGGAAGATAAGTTTTAAAAGTTACAGCAGCATATAAGAGAGACTATTATTTATAGTCCAGAGATTCCAGACTGAAGCATTGTCTCTCCCTGCAGCTATGTCCCCTGGTCTTGGGCTTCACCCTGTGGCTTGTTTTAGCCGTGGTCAGAGGGCAGAAATGGCAGCAGGCCGACTCCAAGGCAGGATTGAAGAAGCAGCACATATTTCCAGTTGTGCCTGTACCTGATGGCCCATGGGTCCAAGGAAGACTTGGGACACACGGACGGCAACCACCCCAGTGAATCCACAGCGAGCGCAGAAGCAGACGCACGGCAGCTGGCAGCAGAACCACGTAGCCTGTAGTGAATCACTGTTACCTTAAGCCACCAGTGTTGGAGCGGTATCAATCTTCCCCACAAATACTAAAATAGGTGACACAGGCTAAGAATCCTTAATCTAAGAGTTAGTTCCAAATCATGAACTTCTTTGGTAGCAACATGATGCTTTCTTAAAGCTGCCCTGGGAGTTGATCAAAGTCAGTGATGTAGGTAGAATGGTAACCATCCTCCCATTCCTGCTCTTATGGCGCAAAACACTACGCCCGGTCTTTATGTTCCTTTGTGTGCAGGCAGAAACAGGAGCATTTCACTGAGAAGTATTGATTTTGATTATTGTCTTCCTGTCCTGCCTCTCAGGACTGGGTATGTGAGGGAAAGATAATTTGTCTACAGGTCTAAAGGGCTCTCGTCAAGAGATGCCATGCAGACCAGCTATAGAGCCTGAAGTCTTGGTCTTAGCTGATGCCATGTCTGATAACACCTAGAGTGGCCCTGGCTTGGGGATAAGGACGTTGCTCATATTGTGGGGAGTGAACTGCTTCAGTCCCAAGGGGAAACTGTGGCAGATTGACTCTTGCCCTTGGTTCCTCACCCACCATTCGTCCATGTCTTTGCCAGGGCTCCGTACGGTCCCTTAAATTTGAATCTGACCTTGTAATCTACTTTGGCCAATTCTAGTGTGTCCTAGTGGGTCAAAAACTTAAGAAATTTCATGTCCTTCTCACCGTTCTGTGCCTCTGTCTTTATCACAAGAACATATGAAGTCGATAGCACGGATCCAAGCCAGCTGGAACAGAGCCGCCATAGCTAGAAGCCCAGCAGCCCCAGCCACCTTGAGCTAACGCTGAACCACTCAGTCCACCCCAGCCTACACAGACCATCCCAGGCCTACAGATACGCAATAGGCATGTTAAGCTGAGAACTGGATCTGCCTGTTACCCGGGAAAGGCTTTCTGACAGAGTAGAAGAGAGTTGCCCACCAGCAGAAAGGATCGACGAGGCCGATAGCTAAAACTGGGGCTACAATGGCAAATATGCAGGTAAAAAGATGCTCAATATAATTTGTCACTAGGGCGCTGAAAAATTACGACAATGAACCACCATTCCACACTTACTGGAAAAACAAAAGCCCAAGACTTCAGCAACAGCCAGTGCTGCTGAGGAGGAGGAACAACTTTCAGTCATTGCTGGTGAGCATGCCACCTGAGAAGAAAGTCTGGTGGTTTTTTACAAAGCTAAAACATAGTCTCGTGCCATACAATCCAGCAGTCACATTCCTTGGTATTCATCCAAACGAGTTAAAAACTTGCATTCACACGAAAACCCTCATATGAGCTCAATCTATAATTGCTGAAACCCGGAAGCAAACAGAGATTCTCTCAACAGGAGCATGGCTAAACACACTGCAGTATATCCACACAATGAAATAATATCAGTCATAAAAAGAAATGAGCTACTAAACCACTAGAACACACAGAAGAATTTTAAAGGTGTGCTGTTAAGTGAAAGAAGCCAGTCTGAACAGGATACATACTGTATAATTCAAACTATAACCTTCTAGAACAGGAGAGACTAAAGAGATTTTAAAAATCAATGGTTTCCAGAGGTTCAATGGAAAAAGGAGTGAACACATGGAATCTGGGACCTTTTGAGGGCAGTGAAACTGTTTTCTATGATGCTGCAATGGTGGATACATAACATTATGTACTTGCCACAAGTATAGAACTATTCAAGATACAGAGTGAGCCCTGATACAAACCTATGAACTTTAGTTGTATCGATACTGGTTCATCAACATGCTGAGATTAACAATGAAACTGCGGAGAGGTGGAAAGGAAGTACATGAGTACTCTGAACGTCCTGTTCAACTTTCTGTAAACCTAAAATTGTTCTTTAAAAAAAGCTTAGTGGGGTGTGGCTGTCATGTATCTGTAATCTCAGCACTCACGGAGGCTCAGATAGCAGGATCTCAAGTCAAAGCCCAGCCTTGGCGATTTAGAAAGGCCCCGACATTAAAATAATTTTTTTAAAAAAGGAATGGGAATGTAGCTCAATATGAAGAGCCTGGATTTAACACCAAGTTCTGGAAGGAAAAAAAGAAATGAAAGAGAGAGAGAGAAAGAGAAAGGGAGGAAGAAAGGGAGAAAGAAAGCAACAAGGAGAAAGAAAGGAAAAAGAAGAAAAGAGTGAAATAAAACATATTTTTAAAAGTCAAAGAAAAGGAAGGGAAAACACTAGATAGTCTTGACGGCAAAAGCAGAAGCAGGACTGCGGTTCACGGTGGCTGGAAAGGTGTGCAGAAAGGGCGCAAGGGCCTCAGAGGACGCGCTGGGGAGCGCGCAGCTCAGCGGGGCTCAGGCACACGGCGACGTGAGTGGTCCCTTCCAGAGGAAAGGGGCAGGAGGATACCTGACCGGGGGACACAGCACACCGCACTGAGGAGCTCCGGCTGCCCCCTGAGGGCAGCGGGGAGCAAGTGTTGTGAGAAGGTGGTGCTCACTGTGGAGCCTGAGCAGGACAGGAAAGGACGGGGCGGGGGCCTTCAGGAGCCCATCGCGGTGCTGCAAGCTGGAGGAGCTGACCCCGGCTGCTCTCTGTTCAGGGGAGCACCCAGCTCTCCGCCCCCCCTCTTCCACCGCCCTCGATCTGAGGGCACCGGAAGCTCTCGGGCTGCCTGGACGTTCAGTGTCAGCTGTGTTTGCCCAGCCGAGGAACCTGCAGCCAACCGAGCCAGGAGGAAACTGGGGTTGTCGAGTTCTCCCCCACACCTGGAGTTACCCACTACAGCTTCCGTCCACCTGCCGGTTTTGACCACCGTAACCACTGGGCGGCCACGCCCCCGGCCACACCTCCGCCCTCGCGGGGCCTTGGGACGCACGGCCGGGCCCTCCGTTGTCCCCTCACCGGTCCTGCTACTGCAATGCTCCATGCTCCTCTGTCTGCTCTCCCAGCTCTGACTTCAAATTTGCTGGGGGTTTTTGGGCCCTGGAGATCGACCCCAGGGCCTTGGCACTGAGCTACGTCCACAGCTCCTTGCCCTTTCATCTTGAGACAGGGGCTCTTTAACTGTCCCAGGCTGGGCTTGAATTTATAATCCTCCTGCCCAGAGCACTGGATTACAAGCAAAGCCTGATTATACGAAGCTTCCAGGGGCCATGAAGGTTCTCACGAAGCGAGACTGACACAGGTGCCGTAGCTTCGGCCACGGTGGTAGTAGAAATAGACAAAAGGAGACAGCTGGAGACACACTTAGGCAGTGAACTCCGCAGAGCAGGAAGGCCGAGCAGGAAGGCCGAGCAGGAAGGATGACGCGGAGAGTGACTGTGGCTTTCTATCCTAGACCCCAGGGGTTCAGGACGTCATTCGCTTAGGGAGCTGCTTCCTGATGCTGACAGGAGCAGCAGAACCCCAGCTCTGGTGACTCTAACCTGAGCATCAGTTAAAACGGCTTTTTGCTGGCATGTCACTTTTTTTTTCTTTTTTTTTTTTGAGTCAGGGTCTCGCTTTGTAGTTCAGGCTGGCTCTGAGCCCACTACGTAGTCCAGGCAAGCCTCGAACTCAGCAATCCTCCTGCCTCTGCCTCCTGAGTGCTGGGATGACAGGCGTGAGCCACCACGCCCGGCACTGTGGTCTGTGGGACTGATTGCTGGCGGGCGTGAGTCTCCACGCCCAGCATTATATGTGGTTACCGGAGATCGAACTCAGGACCTTGCGCTTGCGAAGCAGGTGCCAGAACCACTGGGCTAACCCTCCGGCCCTGGCATGTCACTTTTAAGACATACAGTTTAATGGTCCCCCTCATTCGCGATCAGTAACTCTTCTAGGCCTATTTAAAAAGTTCCCCAAAACATCTGTCCTCGATTAAACAACAGATACCACTCACAGACCGTGTCTGTTTGCAAGGGATCCAGAGCAGTAATTAATCAGGCAAATGAAAAAGCACAGACCTCATCTTTTTATCCAATTAGAGAAACCTCTGTAAGTCCAGGGCACCGAGCTGTTTGGTTTTGTTGAAACGCACTGTGATGAGTGACTGGTTTTACGTCTTAGAAAATATCAATATTTACTTTAGACTTACAGTGAAATTAAAGAAAAACAAAATATATTAGTTAACTGTCACAAAATATATAGTGGCTGCTATTGAGTTGCTACTGCAGGGTACCACGAATGAGAAAACAGGCACACGAGACTCGAGACTCCGTACTTTGCCCCAGCAGGGGGACATTTTGGGTTTCCTCCTTTTGTTTGGATTTTGTATCTCCCACCCGTCATCCTCGCATTATGGGCTTGTTTGCACCTCTACACCTTTGCCCGTAATTCTACATCGTCCTTTCCTCCGTGCCCCACGTAAGTCCTCCCCTGCCAAACTCCAGTCCCAGGAGCAGCCTGCCAGATCGCTGTGCCTTGAGCTCTTCCTCTGCTCGGCACTAGGAACAGCCTTTCTGACGCTTGAACTCCTGGGAACTTCAAGAAGTTAAAGCGCCTCAAAGTCAGCTATTGGCTAACTGTTGCCTGTTTCCCACTGATCTCCACGGGGCTTCACGGAGCCTCGGGAGCCAGGCCTGGCACAGGAAGTCTGCCATGACCCGGGAGGTGCCCCGTGTGTGGCGGAGCTGGAGGACCTGCCCTTCGAGTTCGGGCCCAAGGCTCCTTCTCCAAAGCCCTCAGATGGGAAGTTGTGTAGGCCTGCGCTTCTGACTTCCAGTGTGTCTCCTCTTCAGCAGACATACCTGACCTAGATAGATCTTGAGAAATGGAAATAAAACCTATCAGCTCATTCTAAATGAAACCCCCCACCAGACAGAGCTAGACAGAAACAAAACCACACTGACAAGCTAAATCTACATTCCGTATTGTAAATGTGTCACGTATTTCCTGAGGAGAGGAAAGGTAATGTACCCCATAATCACATCACCTACACTCTTACTATTTCTCCCCAGTCCTGAGGATTGAAATCAGAACCCTCACATTGAGCTGCATCTCTGGCCCTTTTCAAATTTTTTTTCATTTTGAGACATAGTCTCGCTAAGTTACCCATGCTGGGCTTGAACTCATGATTCTCCTGTCTTAGCTCCCTAGAGTTCTGAGACTATAGCAGTGCAAGGCCAGATCTTATCACCCACCCCCGCAAAAAAAAAAAATTTTGGGGGGGGCCGGAGATTTAGCTCAGTGGTTCCGGCACCTCCCTCACAAGCGCAAGGTCCTGAGTTCGATTCCCGGTAACGACATACAATGCTGAGCATGGTGACTCACACCCACCAGCAATCAATACCACATACCACAGTGCCAGGCGTGGTGGCTCATGCCTGTAATGTCAGCACTCGGGAGGCAGAGACAGGAGGATTGCTGAGTTCGAGGTTTGCCTGGGCTACATAGTGAGCTCAGGGCCAGCCTGAACTACAAAGCGAGACCCTGCCGCAAAAAAAAAAAAAAAAAAGTTCAGGGGTGAGAGAAGAAAGGGAGGGAAGAAGTAAAAAGAAGACGTGTTACATACAGAGACCAACTCCCCACAATGAATGTAATCATTATGAATTGCAAACATGTAGTAATAAAAGCTTTTAATTAAAAAAATAATAAAAATATAAAAGGCTAGGGATGTCGCTCAATACAAAGGCCCAGGGTTCCGGCCTGAATTTTTAAAAAGATTATAAGCCAGCTGAGGGAAAAGATAGATCATACAACAGGCGCTCAGATTTCATGACTTTTAGGGCTGACTTTCAACAAGGCGGGGTGGGGCTCAGCAGTGACGCTGTTCCGATGTCCTGCACCAGCAGGCCAAAGGGAGTCGGGCTACTGCGCGGCTCTTCTCGCAGTCTGGCTTCAAGCGCTCAGGCAGCTGTCGGCCAGGTGCTCTGCGATGCCGGGAGAAGTTAGCATTTGCTCTTTACCTCTAGTTCCCTCTATAAAATCGGGATAGTAAGAGTTCGAGTGTTAACTTCGCAGTGTCGTCGCGACCGTTAAAGTGATAATGGCTGGGAAGAGTTCGGAAGAGTTCTGGGAACTAGGGTTAGAGCAGTGAAGGGCCCGGCCCACCGCGGCCCTGCTCCCACCTCCCGGGGCAGGAACACAAGCCAACCGGGCGCCCCGAGCCTGGTGATGACGCCCACTGGCATCAGCTCTCCCAGCCGCGAGATGCAGGGCCCAGGGTATGGGTCTCAACAATTGATCATATGCCTGCAGCTTCACAGCCTCTCTCAGGCCTTGAGGCCTCTGCTGTTTCCTTCTTCTCCCTGTCTCCCTCTCTCTCTCCCCACCCGCTTCCTCGTCTCCTTCTCCTGCTCTCCCGCCGCTTCTGCTGAATCTCAAGGACCTCTCTCAGAGCAGCGCTGGTAGCCTCTCTGCACAGTAGAAAAGAGACTCTCACTCAGGGTAACGCAGCCGTCGGCAGGTGTGGGTCTCTTGCTCACTTGGCTGAGCCCTCATGAGCAGAGCATGATGGGAAGACGGAGGCCACAGCCTTTACTGCAAAATCTATGTTCAGAAGCACTGTTCAGGTACATCACAGCGAACGTGACCCCACTTCCCAGTGGTGAAGGCAAGAGCCACTCGAGGCAATCAAATATTAAGATGTAATCAGATAGCATCAAGGCATAGTTATACAAAGAATACCCTGCAGTAAATAAAAGATGAATCAATATATTTATCAAAAGTGATCAAAGTATAATTAGGATGAGAAATCAAATCAATCAACTATTAATATGCACTAGCATTCTCAGTACCTAATTATAGAGCAGATAATCAAATGTAATGGTGATAAGGATAATGACAGTTATATTTTTTAAAGTTACTCCTCCAGAAATTCACCGTTCTTAACAGACCAGAATGAAATTCAAACTCTGATAAATCATATGGCTATCATTCAGAATGCTTCCCTGTGTCTGTGGGGATCCCTCTAATTAGGGACAATTTATTCTTCAGGTTTTGAGACTGAAAGAGACTTTATTAATAATTACATCAGGCCAATAAGTAACAAAGACATGGATATCACTCCAAATTTTAAAGAATAATAATATTAAGCCAGTATTTTGGACAAAACTGATGCTACATATCAGACATATAATGGCTCATAAAACATCATCATTGGCCTCGTCATTTCTTCTAGGGAACGGAAAAGTTTAAGAATTCTTTTAAAAATTAAGCTACAGTGTCATAAAGTTACATGGGGGAGATGGGTAAAACACTATGGAAACACTTATAAGGAGATTTGTCGCAGCTTTCTCTTGTCATAAATGCTCCAAAAAGTTGTGACTTAAAGCACTGACTCTTTTTATTCTAGCTTGTGACTGGGGGGGTCTTAATGCAGGTGGGGGTCAGCTGGAGGATTTTCCTCTGAATCACAGCATCAGTGAAGGTCCCTCAGTGGGGGACGTTGGGTGGACGGCCCGGGCGCCCCTGCTCGCTCCGGAGAACTGCCCACCGGAGCACTCGCGCTCTGAGGCACTTCCCTCGTCCCCGGGACACAATACCCAGCATCCGCCGCGCACAGGAGGAGGCTCGTTTTGGCTCGCAGTTTACAGAGGTGTCAGGTCACAGGGACAGCCAGAAAGCAGACAGCGAAGGGAGGCTCTGGGAGGGAGACAGGCCCTCCAGCCCGTGCTCCCACTGAGCGCCTCTTTGACCAGTCAGGGCACCTGTGCACAAAGGAGGCTCTTGGGGGACATCTGGACACGAACCATAACTCTCTCCAACATAGTGGGTTTTTCTTGGATTTTTCACGCGGCATCTCAAGGCTCCAGAAGTCTTGCAGCAAAAAAGGGGACTTTATGGCCATTTATAACCTGATCCGGGGAACCATACAGTTTCATTTCTACCATACTCTATTGACCACAGCCATCCCCAGTGCACACAGATTCAACAAGAGGTGCCATAGTCCCCATTTCTTGATGGAACATATGTCAAAACTTTGCAGTCTCCTTCTAAAATTGCTTCCAGAGCAAACACCTGTCTTTAAAGACACAGGAGGAATTTGTGAACCAGAAGGTAAGGGATCTGCCGGGGTTTCCCAAAGGCCTCCAAATGAAAGCTTGGGGATCTTTTCAGAAAAGTGGACGTGGTGAAGGGGGGAGTGTAAGGGAAGAAAGGAGAAAGAGGTGGCACTGAGAAGGTACATGAGAGGGGGAGAACGATCAGAGCATCCCAGTGTCTACTGAGGGGTTGTTCAGTTCAGACTCTGGGATCCTACTGTCTGTACCCAGAACGGATACATCAGTAAAATCATAACTGTGATGAACTTGTTTTTTTTCCTGTTGGATATTTAAATAATTTTTATAAAACACCTAATACTACCAAATAATATATGAAAAGAATAAGAGCTGTCAGCATTCTAGTCCGAGTTGTCTGGGACATGCACCAGGCCCAGAGAAACCCTGGTTCAAAGAGGGTACGTCTTCGGGCAGGAGACACAGGCTTTGCTATCGATGATGTCATCTGCTCGGAGGTAAAGGGAGATGGATGGAAATGGACGGATGACCCCAAGGCAGACTGTAACTACCTCCCAGAGCATATGAACAAGACGGGAAAGAACAGGAGAGGTCAGAGGACAGCAGCCCTGGGGAAAGCAGGGTTGTTGGCTAGTGACGGATTAATCCACACGAAATATATGGACTTGGAGGGGATGCTTAAAATCTTCCGTAAGCCCCCAAAGAACAGAACAAACGGCAAAGTCCTCCGTACACCTTCTCCATCCGGTGGGCTTCCCTCCCTGAGCTCTCCCAGACTCTCTCCCCCCGAGAGATGTGCTGTCTCTTGACCTCACCTTCGTCTCCCTGCTCCCACAGCGCGGCTGTGCACGAGGCTCCCTGACCTGGACTCGCCCTGCGCCTCTGCCCCCCCCCCCCCACTGCCCATTTTCAGCCAGTTTTTAAATTTCAGTTCACACTCCCCTCTCCTCTCGAGACTGCTCGTTAGCTTTCTGGCACACTGTACTAGCTAGGAAAAGCCCTTCCCTGTGAACGGACACAGTCCAGCGGGTGATACGCAAAGGAACCCGGGATAGATAAAAATCCAGCCCTGCCCGGGTGCAGGCGGCCCGGGTCGGCCCGCTCCCAGGCGAGCCGCGCTGCAGCGCACACCCGCCAGGCCAGAGCCGCAGGCCGCCTCTGCGCCACAGACCCCGTCCCAGCCTCGCTCGCCACGGCGCCGAGCTCTCTGTGCTTTCCAGCAGACACTCAACAGCCTGACGATGAAAAGGGCTCCTGTCTCCGCGTCTTCAGCAACTAAGGCGCCTCCGCGAGCGCGGGCAGAGTAAACACCCGCTAAGAGACGACCGACCAGAGAACGCGCGACAAGAGCCGAGGAGGCAGCCGGCAGCCGGAAACGGCCGGCGGAGAGCAGCCCAGACTGGAAGGGTCTCTAGCCCAGGGCGACCCCGCTCCTGATACACCTTTATATCCCGTGCGCAGGAAGACCTCCACGCGGCCACACGGTGCAGTACACGACACGGCGCATCTCCCCCAGACTGCAAACTGACTTGCCCGCCTCCTTTCGAAGCCGAGTCTGACCCTTACGGGAGGGACTGTGCCTGTCTCGCTCCGAGCTGTGCGCTTAGAACTCACATGTACAACTTGCTCAACAAACACTAACAGAACAAACAAAATATACACTTCTTGCCTCTTACATCATACACACACGCGCGCGTGCACACACACACACACACACACACAGGCTGGGAAGATCCAGTCAATAAATCCAGCATCATAATAAAAGCTAACTTTATACAATGATTCAGATATGCTCTCTTAAAAGATATTTTGTCATTGTAACTGTTTACTTCTTGAACCCCATTCCTGTAGGTTATAGGGAAAAAAACTTGCAAGTTAAACATAACTCAGCATCTTGTAATTTAAAACAAGATTGGTCTATCATCTGTCTACGTCTGTGGGTCTATTGCAGACTCCTCTGAGGAAACTCCCTGATTCAAAGATCACATTATCTCCGGCTACGTATCTTCTTCTCAGCCCGCACCCTGGACGTGAAGGGAGCGTCGCAGCTCCCCGCAGCTCCCCGCAGCTGTGCGGCCCCTACCGTCCCCGTGGGTCTGCGCTGGAGGACAGTCCACCGGCTGGTCATCGAGTACAGGGCGGCGCTGGCTGCCGCCCGCTCACTGCGACCCCGCCTGTTCGCACCCCTCCACCCAAGCACCCGAGTCTTCCCGACACTCCGGCTGTGTGCGTCTCCTCCCTTGACCGTCAGACCAGCGCCCGGGCACACTCCGCTCAGCCCGAGTGGCTCTGAAGCTCCAGCTCCACGCTGAACAGCGAGAACCGACCGCTCTGCCGCGACGGGCCCGCATCCCTGTCCCGGCCTCGTCCTGCGCTCCGGGCCCGCTCTGCCCGCACCTGTCGGGAGTGGCCAGGGGCCCGCGCCCGGCCTCTTGCTCCTCTAGCTCTCTTCCTTCCCCGCACCCGGGCGCCTCCTGCCCCTGGGGCCCGGCAGCGAGCTGCCTCACGACCCACCCAAGCCGCCCAGCACTTCTGTGCCGGCGGCCGGAACACACTCTGACGGACAAGCCGCGTTTTCTCTCCACGAAGGCTGGCTTTGAAGACCACGGCTTCATCCTGGAATTCAAGGCTGTCTTTCAAACCCAGACACGAACACTGATTCCCTCCTTCCGAAGCTTGCTGGGATGTTTTGGCTGAACACGGGGAAGACCCTTTGCGGGGAGGTGGGAGGTTCCAAGGTTGAAAAAAGCTGCCACAGTTGGGGAGCCCGGGCACCCGGAACAAAACTGAGGAAGGCTCCTCTCACAGCTACCACTAGGAGAGGTTCCTACGAGCACAGGAGCAGCGGCACCTCGGCAGTCCGGCGGTCAGGGAAGGCCTCCTGGGCCCCCAAGCTGAGCCCTGAGGGGGTGACGCTTCAGCCAGGCGTTTTAGGGGCCTGGGGCTTTCCCGGCGGCGGAAGGACAGCGTGGGCGTGGACCGACACGGGCTGCGCCCTGGAGAGCCCCGGTCCCTCAGGAGGACGCCGGAAGTTGTAGGATCCACATGACAAATTCATCAGGACAGATGTGCCAAGGGCCTGGGGCGGCTTTCGTGGCCATGGGGAGCCACTGAAGAGATTTAAGCACAAAAGAGAGCCACGATCTAGCCCGACGTGAACGGCACGCGCTTTTGTAATCCCAGGACAGGGCGGCTGGGGCGGCTGGGGCAGGACTAGGAGTTTGAGCCCAGCCTGTAGGATTTAGTGAGACACTGTCTTAAAATAAAAAAAATTAAAAAAAAATTTTAAAAAGGGGTCCGGGATGTAGCTCAGTGCGAGGCCTGAGTTCAATTCCCAGTACAGTATATTTTAAAGGGGGCTCTGGTGTCTGGAAAGTGATTTGGAGGGGCATGGCGGGAGGTACGGGGCACAGTGACACTACTGACAGCGCCGAAATCACCGATTCACTTTTACGTCCTCTTCATTTCAGCATCTGCAAATTCATGGGATCGTACAACCTAAGGCTGAAAAGACGGTGAATAAGGCTGAGCCGGGCCGGCGCGGAGGCGCTGCGAGGCGGGGCGACCTTAGGAAGCAAACCCGGCTCCCGCGAGCGCCCAGCACAACGCGCGCCTTCGCAGCCCCGGGACGGTGCACCCACCGCGCGGTGAGCAGCTCCGAGGCCACCTGCGGCCCGTCCGGTCCAAGCAGAGCGCGTTTCCTCGGGCGGCCCCGCGAGGTCGACCGGCCGTTGCCGGGAATTTCCCGAAGTCCCCTCGCGTCCCGGGCCCACAGCGCCCCCGCGGAGGCGTCCGGCGGTCGCATCTTTTGGTTTCCCTTCCCCTGCTGGTAATTATAAATCGGACGCCGCGCCCTCGCCGGCTGGAGGGAGACTCTCACTTTCCCACGCGTGCGTGCCTTTCACGGATGCCGACCCGAGGACACGGGGTATCCCTTGCTGATGGAGAAACGCGCACGCCCACGTTCCTGTGTCTGTCTGTCAGCGCCCTCTGGGTCCTCTGCCCTCTGCCGTTTCTGTCCCGCCGCGGCCTCGGGAGCTCTGGGCGCACGGAGGGTCTGCGCGCGCCCTCTGGAGGAATTTTGCCTCCATCGCGTCCACGCGCCGGCGCACTAGGCGAACGACAGCGCCTCCTTCTGGTCGGAATTCTGCAGCGCGCAGATTCCCAGGATTTGTGTGCAGAGCGCGGCCCTTGCAATTCAGAGCCGAAGCCAGGGGCGCCGACAAGAGAGGGAGGCAGGCTGAAGCTGACTGGTCAGTATTAACCCACATGCTTAGAATTTGACCAGAAGGCCCCAGAAATCCACTGTGAGCATCGCCCTCCGGTCTTCTGACACAAGTGCCATCATTACTGGTAAGGAGAATCTCCGCGGCCCCCGGAACACCCTCATTGCCTTCACCCTGAGCCTGCACGGGCCACGGCAGGGGCCCAGTCTACACCCGGGGGCCACTCGCCATCCCCATGACCTTAACTCCGTAGAATGGCGGGTGAAGAAGCTGACATTTTGCACCATCCGCTGTAAAGGTGACGGGGAATGAACCTTGTTGTAAACGCCTTCTGAGCCGGGTTGGCTCAGTGGTACAGTGTCTGTGTGACCCACGCGTGAGCTCCGGGACCCATTCCCAGCACCAGTAGGTACATATGCATGCATGCATTTCATACGTGCACATACATGTCACTTGAACTCTTCCCATCGACACCATTCTGAGGACTGAGAATGAAGAGTGTAAAAATTCACTTCAAATAATGAGTAATTCATACGTCGGACATACTAGAGTAGAATCCTGCGGGGAAATGTGATTTATCTATAAAACAGTATGTCTCCACTTTTGAAATAACTTAGGACTTTTTACTTATCGAGAGCATCTTTTTAAACAGACTGATAAGATTTGAAAGAAAATCTCTCATGAGTCACCTCAGTAAAATACAGAGAAAATTCCATTAAGTTCAATGAAAGTGAACTCGAGGTAAGTGCATCGGAATGGTGTGTCACTCCAAGACCTAAGTTGTCCCATATTATGTCGCCTCCTGGGCCTGATGCTTCCTCCTGATGGGAACCCGGTGCGAGCAAGATCTCAGTCCACCGAGAAGAAAGGCGACCTGCCGGTTTCCCGACCTGACTTTGTGTTGTGAGCTCCTGTCCCACAAGGGGGCAGAAAAGCGACCTGACCGTTGCGACTCCGCAGGTTTCCGCGGCTGACAACAGGGCCTCCGAGCCACAGCGCGGCCGCGGGGTCTGGGCTTCCTCGTCACCTCTGCGCTGACGCCGCGCCCACATCCGACCTCCACCTGTCTTCGGCCCTTCCCAGGGCCCCCCCGGGGACACCCGTGCCTGTCCCGGGCTGCAGAGACACCCAGCCGTGCCCCTTGGGGTCTCGCTTCCACGTGGAGAGAATCCAGGTCGCTCTGCAGGTGCGTACGCACCTGGGCACACCAGCCGGGCACCGGGCACCGGGCACTGGGCTCCTCGCCTCCCTCGCCTCCCTCCCCTCACCGGAAAGCGGCCTCCTCACAGGTCCCCGGCCACGGGTCCCCACAGGAGTCTGCGGGAGACCGTCTGCGTTCCTGTAGGATGCCCGGGCCCAGTGCTGCAGCGGTTGGCGGAAATGTCAGGAGTAACGGAGGCAATGGACACCCCGTGCCTCCCCGGGACGCCGCAAATCTCGCAAACAGGGAGAGAAGGGGGGCAAACTTGTGAGAGGAGTCAAGGCCACTCCTGCGGGCTTGCCCAACATTGCCGTGGGTACCTTGCCCTTTTTATTCATTTTATAATAAAAATACTTTAAAGGAATTGTTGATACAGCGGACTCTCAAGTTACAACTGGCCTGACATACGAACAACTTGGTTAAGTGAATGGAAGCTTAATCTGCCTCGTTATATACGGCATGTATTCAGGGAAACATCCGGGTCTCAGCTGAATTGACTCAGTCACAACCGGCCCTGGGGAAGGGATCGAGTTCCTAAATCAAGGGACGACATGTATCTCTCCGAGACTATTTCTCTTCACTTGATGCAGCTAGGGTGAGCCAAAATGTCAGACTTCCACGGCCACTGCCCCCCAGAAGACACAGGCAGAGTAGCCGGGCTGTTCCAGTCACACGCAGGACATTTGTCATGTCAGAAGGTGGCCCAAGGACAACTCAGCCAGATCCCTCCACCCAGACATCGCCTGGGCAGCTGCAGAGAAAGGGCAAGAAGACAGATCACCAGCCCCTTGAAGCCTCACTTCTGCCACCTGCCAGGCCAAGGTGTACGAGGCAGCCTCTCTGGTCTATTCTGGTCCCAGTGTTCATCATTTCTCTACCCAAACTTGTCTTGTTTCGGAATGACACTTCTTTGATTCCTTACATCCTTAGCGACACTATCTCATGCAGCCAATTAGAAGATAATTAAAGAATTTCCCAGAGCGCTGGTTCCCTAATGTCAAAAAGCCATTTATTTTCCTCGAAGGCATCTATTAGTCTATTATTTCCATTTAGCCGATTTGTATACAGCACTCTACTGCTCCAGAACCTCAAATTACTGATTTTTATGCTTCTTCCATAGCACTTAATGCAGTTCATAAATTTCATTCTAAAAGTTTAGGCATAAATCATGCTAAAAGCCCAAGTTGCTGAAGAAAACTAGCAGCAAATCAAGCTTGCGGTACCAAACCACCAGCATCAATTCTACATTCACACACTTCAAATGAAGGATTTCTCCTTCTGTTATTTAAGTGTGATTTAAACTTTGTTTTACAACTTTCCTTGACTTTGGATCAACCTCCAAACTAAAAAAGAAAGAAAAGAAGATTCAAATTTTTCACTTGTTTTTGTTGTTTTCAGTATTGAACTGTCTGAGATAATCACCACTGTAAAGGAATAAACATGAAAAATGTCCTTGAGAAACCATTATTCACTCTTGGCCAAGGTAAAAGGTTACAAGTTCAAAGTTTTTAGACAGAAAAATAATTATATATACATCTCTAATACTCTATAGCATTTAGGTTGATGTCAGTAGCATTTGAAGTGACATTTGGCTGACAAAGTGAGGAGCTATATTTTATCATCAGTGCCTCCAGCGAAGAGGGCAGAGTCCTCGCTGACATAAACAAGTTGCCCCAACTACATTCCGGGGTGGTGACTGGGTCATGTCATTTAAAAATGAATGGTTCAATCCCCTGTACCACCAAAAAGAAAAAAAAAACCTATAAAAATGAATGGCTAGGCCTCGAAAGCTACTCTGTGGAGATAGTTTACTTTACTGGTAAATAAATCCTCCACCTGGGAGAAGCAGAGCATTGAAATTAAGCATCCATGACCATCCTGCTACCCCCTCTCAAAGGCAGAGAAAAATGCTTACCCAACGTAGTAAGAAGAAGAAGAAGAATCACCACTTTTTGTCCACAAGGCAATTTCTGAGCATTAACTGATCAATCTGTCCCACATCCGTGTGAAATGGATGACTAATGATCATTATTTCTCTCAGGGAGAGAAAGAAATGATGGAAGAAGCTGAGTGGCCACGGCTAGCTGAGGTCTGACCTGAGAATCCGAAGACCCTCCTTCAGCACTGTGCTGTCTTTGAGGGTTTAGGCAAGAAAAGGGAGGCTGGGAAATCAGGAGACACTGCGGTCTTCCAGCTGAGACTTCAGTCACCCCATGACGGGTACCGGGGCTGACATGAAGACGATAAGCCCAAAAGTTTTGTGGAACTGCTGTCATTTGGATGCAAACTACAAACTTATATGAACTTCAAAACTTAAGTTGAACAGGGGAAGGGAGTGCACCCTGGGACGTCAGCTACTTGAGAGGCTGAGAGAGCTGGGTCACAAGTTCAAGCCTACGTAGAGAGACCCTGTCTCAGAACAGAAAGAAAAAGGGTTAGGGATGTAGATCAGCAGTTCTTAGGTTTAGTCAACAGTAAACACACACATACCTCACATTAAAGTGAGATTGCCATTGTAGAGGTGAGTCTTGAAGAAGTGATTACGTGATTAGGGGGATTAATGCCACTCTCACTGAACTGGGTTAATTCTTTTTTTCTTTTTGAGATAGGGTCAAGCCTTGAACTCAGCAATCCTCCTGCCTCTGCCTCCCACATGCTGGGATTATAGGCAGGAGCCACCACGCCCCACACTGTGGTATGTGGTACTGATTGCTGGTGAGTGTGAGTCACCACACCTGGTATTGTTGTATGTGGTTACCCGGTATCAAACCTGGTAGGCAGACACCAGGACCACTGAGCTAAATCTCCGGCTCAGAACTTTGTTGATTCTTGAGAGAGTGAGCTCTCACTCCATGGACTGGATTCGTTACCAGAGAGCACGTGGCTATTAACTGAGGTTCCAGTCTTCTGCACACACCTGCTTACCCTCCTAGGACCCTGTCACCGGAAGCTGAACAGAAGCTGAGCCTTTGGGCTTCACAGCCTCCAGTTCCATGAGCCAAAACAGATTGCTGTTCTTTATAAATAGCTCAGTCTCGGGCATTCTGTTAGAACAACAAAAAAGCAGATTAGCTGGGCACAGAGGCCCACGTCCGTCACCCCAGCACTCTGGAAGTCTGAGGCAGGAAGAACTGCAAGTTGGAGCCCAATCTATAGACTCAGCAAACCCTGTCTCATAATTAACATTAAAAAGAGCTCAGTGAGAAGGCCCTGGGTTTAACTTCAGTACCCCTACCACCACACACACATACACACACACACACACACACACACAAAACAACAACAACAACAAAGATAGAACCAAAGACAGAGACTAGGAGACCCTATCCCAGAAGGTAGCCATTTAATGTGTTGATCCATCACTTACCTCAGTATGTGACTCTGGCTGATGAGGTGCTGGCTAAGCTGTGAAAGTTTTCTACTTACTGCGTGTCGAATGTCTGCTGAGAACTGTCTTTAGGAGACACCCTAAGTGGAGAAGACACAACCCCTGATCTTAATATCCTAGCTCATGATATTGGGATCAAAAAAAGTTGCTATCTATCAGAACACAGATCCCACTGGGTCTGCCTCTCTGCCTTTACTCAGGTAGACCTCATTCTCTTTGTCATCATTGCTTCTGACCCTGTCCTCTCTGGCTTCTGCTCTCGGTCCTCATATCCTTTTTCTGGTTTGCTGCTAGAGTGTTTTTTAAACTGCAAAGTGTGATGCTAACACTCTCTTGCTTCTAGGCCTTCAGTCATGGCCCATGTCTTCAAAATCATGTCTAAGCAAAGACGGCTCTTTCCTTAGTCTTGTTTCCACACTCCTTGTTCTTTAGCCCTAAGAAACTGCATTCCGTTCCTGAACACAATGTGACGGGATGCGTCGCCCCATCTGACTTTACGGACGGCTTTTTCTCTGCCTGGAATGCCCTCTACCCCGTCTCTCTGCCTGCCTGCCTGGGAAGCGGTCATTCCCCCGTTCTTCCTTGCTCCTCCTTCCCATCTAGGACCTTCCCCGGCAGCATCCACCATGTTCTCTTATTTTATACCCCACCCTCTTGCAAGCGTGGGCATCTCTCGCTATCTGCAGGCTTGATTTAACTCTTGCCATGATGATTTGAAAACCCGTCTTCCCCACAGTCTCTAGCCAAGTCAGAAACCCATCATAATTAATCTGTATGCTAGGGGCATATGAATGAAGGCAAGCGTGCCCCGAAGTCAAATGTCAGCTGATCTCCCGAAAGGATTTGATTTTGAGCTTCCTTGTTTTGTATCAGTTATCACCGTCAGGTACCCCACAGCGTTAAGTAAAATTATCTGCCGAAAACACATCAGAGAAAGCAAGTAAGTATAAGAAACCTGGAAAAGTTCATTCTTTTGGAACAATAAGGAATGTCAAGAGAGATTAATACTCCTGGATTTGTGTGGCCATGAATAAAGGTCCATTTCCTTTTTCTCTACAAGGGAAAATGCAGAAAAATTTTGGAAGTGTTTCTCATTCTGTAAAATATTGACTATTTTTGGAAGTATTAATCATTCCCTATCTTTTCAATCTAGAGAAATATAGTGTACAGGTGATCAAAGTGAAACTCATCAAGACTATGATCTTTCCAGTAGAAGTAAAACATGATTTTAGTGTGATCCTTTTCCATATCTTCATTCCCTACGAATAGAGTTCATTAAATCATAAAAATTAGTTACATTTAAAATATATTAAACCGGGCCGGAGGCTTAGCTCAGTGGTTCCGGCGCCTGCCTCGCAAGTGCAAGGACATGAGTTCGATCCCTGGTAACCACATAGAATGCTGGGCGTGGAGACATGCCCACCAACAATCAACACCGCATACGCATGGTGGCTCACGCCTATAATCCCAGCACTCGGGAGGCAGAGACAAGAGGATTGCTGAGTTCGTGGTGGCTTGCCTGGGCACCATAGTGAGCTCAGGGCCAGCCTGAACTACAAAGCGAGACCCTGTCTCCAAAAAGAAAAAAAAAAAAATATATATATATATATTAAACCACATAATGACTAGTTATATGGATGTTTATAAGTTTGAGAAATCCTTGGAGTAGCTTATTGAGATTTTTTTGTAGATTTAGAACAAATGATTATTTTTTCTGACTTAACACAATAGAGTATAAATTCCTTTCCTAAGTATATACAATCTGCCACGTGTTTTTGCAGATTAGATGTGGATAATAAGATATCTACATTTGATTGTGTAGCTATTATCCCTTTTCTCTTACAAGACTTTGAGTTTCTAGACTTGTATTTTGTTTATCTGTTGTATTAGTCAGCTTTCCATCACTGGGATGGAATACTTGATATACACAACTTAAGAGAAAATGTTTACTTGGCCTCATAGACCCTGAGGGTTCAGTCCCTGGATGTCTATCTTCAAAGCAGAAATTGCCATGGCAGAAGGCCTGGCAAAGGAAAACTGCTCAACCTATAGTAGCTGGGAAGCAGAGACAGAAGGAAAGAGTCAGGGCAAAAGCTACACTCTCCAGAGGCACTCCGCCCACCTGGGACCTACCTGATCCATCAACAGCACACAGCTCTTGGGATCTCGTCACCTTCCAAAAGCCCATCTCTGAACATGTGAGGTTACAGGGATACATTTTATGTCTCAGGTGTAACACTTTTGTACTTCCTCATGTAAATACAGGACTGGTCCTCAGCAAATGAACAATGGATACATCAGTGAATAGAAGCTCCAATAGTCACATTATGAGATGTTTATTCATCTGGAATCTACCAATGGGCAATCATCCTGCTTCTGTGCTCAGGCATAATATAGAAGATGACTTTACTTGACATGATGACAGTGACAGAAAAAAGATTTCAGAATAGTATCTTTAGAGCACCAGATGTTACATAAATGTAAGCGACTTAACAATTGTTGATGATTAAACAAAAATAGAATAAAATTCCATGGAGCATCATAATCAGACTTGCCACTTTTTTCATTTGATGCAGTTTAGAGAGAAGTAGAAATTTCCAGAACTATACTCCATCCTTTCAGTAGAAAAATCAACATGGTTCCTTCCCAATAGGCACTTTTCCCCATTAAGAGAACTCCATGTGGGCCAGAGATTTAGCTCAAGTTGTACCACACTTACTCTGGAAGCACAAAGTCCTGATTTTGATCCCTGGTACCACCAAAAAAAACCAAACAAACAAACAAACATTAAGAAAAGAGAGCTCCGTGCATTATCAACTCTTTAAGAGAAAGTCATGATTATCTTTAAGAGAAAGTCATGATCATCCTTTGATCAGAATTGTCTCTGTGATCACATAGATTTTGAGCTCTGTTAGTTATGCCTGCAAATCAATAATCCCCGATCCAGAGGCTACACTGCATTTTTCATCGATGGAGTATTTATAAACAAAAATAACAAGATCATCCAAGGGTTGGCTGGGTTAAAAAAATAAATAATTCTGTAGTTTTATTTACAGGTAACTCCTACCACTCATTATATGAGCTAAGAACCCAGACACCAGTTACTAGAAATCAATATGTACACAAATTGCTCCATCAATATGCACATTTATTTATCCCCTTCAAGGTTATTTTGGCTCCTTCAGGGCAGATGCTTCTTGTCTCTATTGTAGCCATGCCTCTTTGTTTGAGAAAAATGAGTGAAAGTAGTGCCGGGCGTGGTGGCTCATGCCTATAATCCCAGCACTCGGGAGGCAGAGACAGGAGGATTGCTGAGTTCGAGGCTTGCCTGGGCTACATAGTGAGCTCAGGGCCAGCCTGAACTACAAAGTGAGACCCTGTCTCAAAAAAAAAAAAAAAAAAAATGAGTGAAAGCGCAAAGCCTTCTGTGTAAGGAGGTTAGCTTGTAGATTCACAGCACTGGAAATCAAGCAGATCTCCCTAGTAAAAGAGGTGCCAGCCTGTGGCCAATATTTTCATCTGTTTCTCCTGTTTACTCAAGGAATTCTTCTTGTGTTGGTTCAAGTGTTTACATTTTGAATTCACAAAACACAGGCCCTCTGGGACTTCCCTAGATAGCTCCTGGGGGTGTTGGATATCTGACCCAAAATATGCACCTTCAGCATGAGGATTATTTTCAACTAAAGGTGTGGTAAAACAAACACGTGAAAGAACGGTTATCTGACCCTCCCTTTTCTTCCCAAAGGAAAGAGATAAGACCCCATATAGATAAAACTAGAAAGAAACTAATATTCTCGTCATGAATGTTAGGAAGTTGAAAGTGAGAGAATTCTATATAGATCTTATTAAAATAATTCTTATCTTCCTTTGTCCTCCATACATAATTAATTTTGTCATTGCCTCTGTTAAACTGAGTATAGAAGCTCTTAGGCTTTGTCATTTTGGTGTCTTCATTTCCTTATTATGACTCTCATGTCATGTCAAATTTTTACTGAATAAATTTTATGCTTTTTTTTCTTTTAATTCTCAGGCCTAGGGGAAAAAAGAAACCTCAAAAGGG
>PVIC010010464.1:0-28585 GCA_004025085.1 Thryonomys swinderianus
GTTCAATCCCCGGTAACCACATATAATGCTGGGCGTGGTGGCTCACGCCTGTAATCCCAGCACTCGGGAGGCAGAGATGGGAGGATTGCTGAGTTCGCGGCGGCTTGCCTGGGCACCATAGTGAGCTCAGGGCCAGCCTGAACTACAAAGCGAGACCCTGTCTCCAAAAAGCAAAAAAAAAAAAAAAAAAAAAAAAAAATTTCTGATGTTATGCATTATTGTGACTCTCGTTGTGGACTTCTAAGAAAGGAAAGGTAAAATAATTAGAAGGAAGAGCATTTTGTTTTGTCATTTATAGGTGCTACCATTGTTTGTAGAGAAAAAAAAGAATGAATGGGCAAATTTAAATAAAAAGGTTAAAAATGTTGACAGAAAACTTGAATACCAATCGTTTTAAAAAAACCTGTAGTGTTTTTAAATTATTAATTTAGTTTTACATATTTATGGGGTACAATGTGAGTAATGTACAGGTCACATGAATATAGAGGTATCACAAGCACATCAAGATAGTTAACATTTTGTTTCCTGCAATTTTAAATTATTTAAAATTTGTTATTTAAAATTTTAAATAAAATAATTATTCCAAATGTGGAGTACATTGTAATAGTTAATACATCATAGGCACAATCTGTATTGACTAAATTAAGGCAATTAATTTTTTGTTTCCTTTTCATCACTGTGTGTTTGGAGCCTTCAGGTTAGTTATTCATAAAATACGTAATAAATTATTGTGAGTTATAGTCACATCTATTCCTTAAAATACTAGGACTTATTATTCCCATTGAATTGTGTTTGAGATCCCACTATCCAGTCACCCAAATTTTCATCTCCCCAATACCGTTCCCATACCCTAGTGTCACTGTCATACACTTTAAGTGATTTTTCAAAACATCTTCATTTGACAGAGAACATACAGTATTAGTTCTCCTGTATCTGACTGTTCCTTTCACACCATGTGGTCCTGTTCAATCCATTTTGCTCCAAAGAATACAATATTGTTCCTTTAGTTTCTGAATAACATGCATTGTTTATGTATAACACATTTTAACCATCTATGAGTTCACTGATGAGCATCAAGGCTGATGCCATATCTTAGCTATTGTGACTAGTAGAGCAACTACACAGACAAGCAGATGTCTTCTTGTTGTGCTGCCATGGCTTCCTCTGGATATATACCCAGAAGTGGGATCAGTGGTAGTAGTAGTTCTATTTTTAATTATTCTCTATAATGAATGTGCTTATTTATATTCTTACCTATATGGAAGTTTCTTTTTCTACAGATTTTCAACAGATTTTGCTATTATTTTAAATATTTTTTAATTGAATTCTTTATTGGTACAATTTATATACATCTCAAAATCATGTATAACATTGGGGAATTTGTACCAGTATATGACACAAGTTAATTCTCATTTTTACCCATATCCCTACCTACTCCCACCTCCTCACCCCCTTTATACATGCTCTTTTATTTTCTTTCTGTATTATATTTATTCCTTCCCCTCATCACATTCGCACACCAAGCTTCCTATAGAAATTTTCCACTCTATAAAAGCTGTCATACTTTCTAGAGCTCATTTGTATCTACATGTGTTCACACCAAAGAGAAGATCCGGAAATTGTCTATCTGTGATCTATTGATTTCACTTATTAGTATATCCTCCAGGTGTCTCCATTTACACCTAAATGGATCGATCTTGTCATTCTTTATGGAAGAGTAATACTCCATTTTATAAAAAACAAACAAACAAACAAACAAAAAACCCACATCTTTATCCACTCTCCAGTTGATGGACATTTGGATTGTTTCCAAGATTGAGCTACCACAAACTGAGCTGCTATGAACAAGGGTGTACATCTGTCTTTCCAATGTGATTTTAAAAATTCTTTTGGGTATATTCCTAGCAGGGGGATAGCCGGGTCAAATGGGACCCCTAGTCCTAGTTTTCTGAGAAATCTCCACACGGATCTCCACAATGGTCGCACAAGTCTGCAATCCCACCAACAGCTGAGAAGGGTTCCTTTTTCCCCACAGCCTCGCCAGCATTTATTGTTGGTTGATTTTGTGATTGTGGCCATTCTTTGTGGAGTGAGATGAAATCTCAGTGTTGTTTTCATTTGCATCTCTCGAATGACCAGTGATGTTGAACATTTCTTCATATGTTTCATCTGGAAACACAAGAAACCTAGAATAGCAAAAGCAATTCTAAGCAACCACGACATGGCAGGGGGTATTACAATCCCCAATTTAAAACTCTACTAGAAAGCCGCTGTGATAAAAACTGCATGGTACTGGCAAAGTAACAGACCCAAGGACCAGTGGAATAGATTAGAAGACCCAGAAACAACTCCAGATACACTAAGTCACCTTATCTTTGACAAAGGAGCCAAACATCCCCAATGGAAGAAAGACAGCCTCTTTAACAAATGTTGCTGGAAAAACTGGGCTTTAGCCTGCCAAAAGCTAAAGCTAGACCTATCTCTTTCACTATGCACAAAACTAAACTCACAGTGGATATGATACCTAAACATTAAAACAGAAACAATAAGCCTGCTGGAAAACAGGCTTGGTAAAACTCTTGGAGACATTGGCTTAGGCAGAGACTTTATGAATAAAACCTCTATAGCACAAGAACTAGCAGAAAGAATCAACAAATGGGATCTCATTCTACTGAAAAGCTTCTGCACAGCCACAAAAGTCACTGACACTGCTAGAAGACAGCCACCAACGTGGGAAAAAATCTTTACTAGCTGTGTATCAGACAAAGGGCTATTATCTACAATATAAAGAACTCAAACAGATCAGCCTCCCCAAGTTTAAAGAGCCAATTCAAAAATGGGCATCTGAAATGAACAGACACTTCTCAGAGGCAGAAGTCAAAGCAGCTAAGAAACATATTTTTAATCTTTTTAATGGCAGCCACTCCAACTAGGATAGAATAAGATCTCATGGTAGTTTTGACAGCTAAAGAAGTTGAAAACTTTTCCTAAGCTTTTTGATTATATAAATTTAATCCCTTAACAAGTGTCTATTTGTATAATTTGCTCATGTTATAAATTGAATGGCTTCTTGTTTTGCTTAAAAAAGGTTCTGGTATGTTCTGAATAATCATGCCTTATCAGATGACTTATTTTTATTAGTGATACTATTACCATCTTTCTTTTTTTCTTCAGATTCCATTTTCTCAAATTCCCTGGTCTAGCTTCTATATTCCAAGGTTCTTTCCACAATCCAGTCTGATGCATTAAGAGAGAATACTTAAAAGGAATTTAGATTTGTCTACTGTTTAGCTCTCTTAACTTTTAGAATGAGAATGTAGTTTCTTGTTCAATATCTGCAGGTAGTTTTAAAATTATTTGTTCATATGTATTTGTGTATGTGTTTTCTAACACATCCTTCTAACATTCCACTGATTATATATCTTCTCTTCCCTTTTGGAAATAAATTTTATTTTACTTTTTTATAAATTAAATTTATTGGTACATTTTAGGGATACATCATGGTCACATTCTTCATTGGCAATTTTTTCCTCTACATAACACATCTAGATTTTTTTCCCAGTTGTCCTGTTCTCCTTCAAGCCCCTACCCCCATATACATAATCTTTTTGTTTTCCATTTTCTCCTTTTCCTTATCAATTTTTTTCTTTCCCTTCTTTACTTTCCCCTGTTCCCACCCAGTTACCAACTTTCCTTTGAATATTTTCCTCCCATTTCATAATAATTGTACATTTTAGATTTCATTTACACCTTCAGTTTCTCACACTAGAGAAAATATATTTACACACCTGTGTCCTATTTATTTCATTTATGAGTATAACCTAACTTTCATCCATTTAGCTGTAAGTTCTCTAATTTATCATTTCAAATGCATTATCTTTATCCAGTTTCCAGTTGTTGGGCATTTGGAAATCAGTGTGGAGATCCTGCTATTTTTCTCCTGAGTATATTCAGGAAAGAATTAAAAACAACTTACCACAGTGATATATGTACAACCTAGTTCATAGCAGCTCAGATTATAATAGCTAAGTCTTTTTTTTCACATTTGGTTTGTGTATTTTATTTGTTACCTTGAATAATAATATTATCTATTCGTTGTTCTTTTTTTGTGTTTCTTTAATGCCTGCTAATTCCTTAATTCCAGAATGTTTGCACTGAAATATTTATCATACTGTCAGTTCCTACTCCCCACTCCCCTGTCCCTTCTTCAGCCAAAGTCCTGAGCTACTCTTTAATGCCTGTATCATCTCCTACCTCCCCTCATTCTCTTGTGTATGTCACATCTTGGCCCTAGGATGTTCCCTTTTAATCTATAGGTATATGAATATTTTTCCTTCCTTTCAGATCAAATCAACATTGATTGGAGAAAAAGAAAACAAATTGAACAGTCTTAAAATTTTGTTTTAATGTAGAAAAAAATCATAGTCTGGTCATAAAATTTGTCATCAAATAACTACATGGTCTTACACATATACATTCTACTTTATATGTTCTTGGAGTCATGAAAAAATTTGGAATGCATGTTTTAAAATAGCATTTTATTATTTTGAAAAAATGTATCATTTCCAAAAGGTGATTTAACTTTAGAAAATGCATTTAATGAATCTTGGAGATTTCAAATAAAATGAGTGACAAATGATCATAGTTTATCAATAAGATAATGCTGTCCTAAAATAGCTCTGTACTAGAAAAGTTTTCCTACATTAATTAAATCAACTAAACATAATTTATTTTTAATGACAAAAAATATTTCCCCAGTGATTATCACACTTAGCCAATTAGCTTTTTTTCTGCCTGTTTTAGAAGAAAAACAGAAACTGGTTTAATAATAAAATTATAAATTAATATGAGTTCCAGGAAGCTCATGTTCATTATGAAGACTGTAAAATGTTGAACATATATTTTTGATCCTACTTCAGCAAGGGTTATGCATTATGTGGTAGATAAAATAATGCCTCCAGAAAAACATGGGATGGAGGTGGCTTCTAATAGTTGGAAGAGGTGAGGGCACAGAATCTTTCTGGGAACCTCCAGAATGAACATGGCCTTTGCTTATGTCTTCTTCACTTAGGCTCCTGACCATAAGAACTACAAATTATGAATGTGTGTTACCTCATGGAACTGAATTTGAGGTGATCTGTTACACAGCAGTACAAAATTGATACATATAACTGTCATTGGTTAAGTTTTTTTAAATTTAATTATTTATTGGCACATTTTATATACAGTTCACAAACACACTCAACTTTGGGAAATTTTTATCAGTATATGACACAAATTAATTCTAATTTTTACCCATATCCCCAGCTACCCACAACCCCCACCCCTTATATACATGCTATTTCTTTTTCTTTCCTAATCATATTTAGTTGTTCCCCTCATCATGTTCCCCCACCATATTCCCTTTGAATATTTCCTATTTTACAAGTTCTATCATACATTGTAAAACTCATTTACAACTACAGGTTCTCATACCAGAGAAAAGATACTGTATTTACATATCTGGGACCTATTTATTTCACTTATTAATGTGTCCTCAGGGTGTATCCATTTGCACATAAATGAATGAAATTTATCATTCTTTATGGCAGAGTAATACTCCATTTTATATTAAAAAACAATCTTTATCCAGTCTCCAGTTGATGGGTATCTGGGTTTTTTCCAAGATTGGGCTATCACAAATTGAGCTGCTATGAACATGGGTGTACATATCTCTTTACAATATGATTATTTTCATTCCTTTGCTTATATTCCTAGCAGGGAGGTGGCAGGATCAAATGGGATCTTTAATCCTACTTTTCCAAGGAATTTCCACACTGGTAAGCTCAAGATCCTGAGTTCAATCCCCAGTAACCACATACAATGCTGGGTGTGGAGACTCACGCCCACCAGCAATCAACCACATACCAGTGCCGGGCATGGTGGCTCACGCCTGTAATCCCAGCACTCGGGAGGCAGAGGCAGGAGGATTGCTGAGTTCCAGGCTTGCCTGGGCTACATAGTGAGCTCAGAGCCAGCCTGAACTACAAAGCGAGACCCTGCCTCAAAAAAAAAAATTACTAAACTGGTATAATTATACAGTAATATGTAATTAAATACACATTTATATCAGTGTGCTATATTTAACTATGTAATATATATATATATATATATAAAACTATATTAAATGTAAATACAGATATTTGACTTAAATAGAAGTAGAGTCATAGTATTAGCTGTATTTTAGGAAGTTATATCATTCAAAACTGAGTTAAAAATAACCCACAAGGCACAACTTATATCACTACAGGTAATTTTTATTTTACAACCTCATCTTTAAACTTTTTACTCACTCTCCACCCAAGAGACAAAGAGTACATATGAGATGAGGATATAACTTGCCAAATCATTTCTGAATTGTCCAGCTCTTCTCCCAACCTTGTGCAATTGTCCCCCTTTCAGAAGCTTGAAGTTCTTAGATCCCTATTGTCTTGCTAGAAGCTTCTATCATCACAACCTCTTCATCATCCAAAACTATCACTCCTTTAGTATATTCTCATAATGTTAAATCACATTTTGAGAATATCCAAAATATACTATTAAATTCAATATCTTTCTAAGAAAAATTGTTGTGAATTTGATTTTTTCTTTTGTACATATAAACATATATTTAGAAACTATTATGTTCTCTTAGCTGTTGGCTAATTTACACTCTTTGGGGCAATAAATGCCATTGAATGGAATAACAACAAGAAATAAAAACATGCTCATTTTTTTTGTTTTGTTTTGTGTTTTGGTACCAGGGATCAAAGAGGATCAAACTTATAATCTTGCACTTGCAAAGCAGGTGTGGAACCACTGAGCTAACACCCCCCCACCCTTATCCTTGCTCATTTTAGCAAAAGATTGTGCTGTATTAGACAAGAAAGCTCAGCCCTTCCTTACATATTCTCAGAGACCACAAATACATTCCAAGTCAGGCCTGAGGCCCAAGAAAATTCAGAGCCTTTTCTGTGTCATCTTCGGATCTGGGAAAACTCTTAAGCATGTGTGATATTTTCTTGGAGCTTGAAGAATGTTTTTCTTTAATAAGACCATACATGAGTCAATTTTTGTGATTTAAAAATAAGCATATCTAAAGCAATTGCCTGTTAATCTGAACTAATCTAAAAGTCAGGTCTCAGCTTTCAACAGCACCAGTACTTCCACCACGGCATCTTAATATTTCACTTTTGTTCTCTCATGTAATCTATTTCTGGTTCTTCCATATGTGGATTAGTCTTCCCGTAATAGACCGGGCCCCTTGGTTTGAGTTTCCTAGCATTCAACAGCTTCTTGTCAATCTGGAATAGTTATGTATAAATCATCCTGGAGTCTTTCCCAGAAAGGTACATTTCCAATTTATGAAGATGAAGGGTATATGCTTTCTGAAATGGGTTCAGCTTGTGCTGAAGTAAAATTATCCACCAGATTCTCCTGGAAGGCTTGTTAATCTGTTACAACTTGCATGTAATGGAAGAAAATATGTGAAAATGGAACATTCTGGTCTGAAGTAAGACATGTAAAGAAGTTAAACTGTCTGATACCAAATATAATACCTTGTTAACAGAGAGCCTTGATCTGGTATCAATAGCAATGGGACAGTCAGAATATAATATAGGGCTTAATAAAACAATGAAGTCCACCTTCTATGGAGGGTGGAAAAGGCCGAAATTTCTCACCTTCACTCAGTCACACTACAAATATTGCTAATTTGGATACAGTTTGCTATCCTAAACTTGAGAAAATAAAGTACAATAAAACTAAATGATCCAACTCATCAAGTGCAGAAATACATTTTCATGAGCTTTCAGGGGGACTGGATCAAAATATGTGTAGAAACGAATAGGGGGAGGGTCAGAGTTGGTTAGGTTCAGAAAGATCAGTTCAGCCAGGAGAACAGATCTAGAGCTGCCCATTAAAGCAATAAGCCATCAAGGAAATTTCCACATCTTTAAACACTCACTGCAGTGGTATGAACGAAAAGCTAAAGCCAAAGAAAACTCAGACTCTCCCTTTCTGCCCTGTGAAGCATGAGGGCAGTCAGTACAAATTTGAAGTCATGTCACTCTCGAAGCAGTCTCCAACAAAAGGCCAGGCAGGTTTTGGGACTAAAGTTGGAGCAGTGGGTCAAAGGAGGGCTAGCAGTGGAAACATGCCTTTCAAACAGCCTACCACGCCATCCTTATTGAGATCTCTACTGTGACCTCTTGCTAAGACCTCTGCCACAGCCTTAGAGGCTGAGGAAAGAATGCTCCATGATCAGGAGACTAAATGTGTGAAGTGTCTGCCCAGCCAGGAAGGCCTCTTCAGAGACACCAAGGTGGAGGTCATGTAAAGGTTATGCAGCCAAACTGTGGAGGGAAGGAGACCCTTCTTCCCAAGGCCTGCCAGGGAAGGCCTCTGCAGTCACCTGTGGTCTGGAATGAAGATTCATGCACAGGGGTCCAACTAGGCAGCAAGATCCTTAGATAGTGAGTATCACTAGAACCTAGTTTAAATTGGCCCTCTGACTTTCAATAGAAATAAATCACAATAGCCAATCTATTTTAATTTCATTCCTCTGGCTTAGCCTGAGAGCAGTCTGTTTATTAAGAAGGGTGACATTTGGTACTTAACTTTATAGAATTATAAATCACATATCTGGGCAGAGGTGTCTCATGATGACAAGCATTACTTGGAAGAAAAGAACCATGTAATACATAAATGTTTTCAATATTTGTATTTGGGACATCTTGTGAGCTTCAGTTACAAGGTTTTAAGTTTATTATGTTCACCACTAAAATCAATCTTTTTGTTACATGTGTTTTTACTGAAGCTGCTTATTTAAGTACCAGTAGAGGCAATATGCTAAGTGTTCCTGAATAAGTATATATATTGCCAGTATGTTCCCATGTGTCATTCAGAAGACTGCCCTTCAAGCGCAGTATTCAAGGACAATGGTTTATTAGTTTATGTTGCAAACGGTAAAGATCAAAACTGACAGGAACCCAAGGCTCAGCAGAGGACTGTTTCTGCATTCTGACTGGTAGTTTTGGCTGTTACTTAGCTCTGAAGATTTCATTTAAATAATGGCAGCAAAAGTATCATATCCAAAGATTCTTTCATGTTCTGTGGGTCACAAAAACCCACTTTAGTGAAATTTTAGAAGTAACACATTAGAAAATATGACATTCACTGAAGAAATTACATTAAAATGCAGTAAAATTTGTAGCTTTGACTGATATATTGGTCTTTGCAAAGTTTCCCTCAGTGCCTAAGGAATTTTAGGAGTAAGAGCAAAAGTGATACAATTTTTTCTTAAGCTTCTTTAACTATAAGCTTACTTAGTTATAAACTTAAATGGTATTGGTCAATTTCTGAACATTTCTGCTGAGCACACTCATTGCTCATTTCTGCTGAGCAATGTGTCAGTTGAAGTATCAGGGTTCTGAAAGACTGGTCATTGATGTTCTTAGTCTAGTTGCAACAGATGGGTATTTTGGTGATTTGCCCATAAAAGAAGATCTCAGATTGTTTTATACTCCCTGGAACTCCTGATATGTGTGACCTGAGAAGTTGTGCATATCCCGCTTTTTGTGACTTCTGTAGTCATGTCATTTCCTCAATTGCTCTTGGGTATCATTTTTCAGGACAAAGATAAAAAAGAAGGAAGGAAAGAAGGAAGGAAAAAAGGAATGGGTAGGACATAAAGAATCACTCCTCTCATAAACCTGAAAATCAGATTGCCAAACCTGTCAGCATTGTGTGTAAAATAAGAAACCCTATTTTCTGTGTGAAAGCCTGAGGAACCCCAGTAGGAGTAAGCATGCTCTTGACTACCTAGATGTTGTGTCTGTTTTCCCTTGTCTTATCTGACAGGTAAGAGTTCTTGGATTTTCTACCCAAGAACAGTGTTTCTATAGATTTTGGATTTTCTTTTCTTTTTTTCTTTTTCTTTTCTTTTCACTTTCCAATGAAAAGTTTTAAATGCTATGTAATAGTGGAAAACAAGGAGTTCTATTTCTTGCATTCACATTTGCTTTCTAACGCCTTGTAGACAGTTTGGACTCTTATGGCCCATTAGGATTTTTTAGAAAGTTTTGAAAAATATGCACTTCATGTTTGCTTCACTCTAGATTCTACAGGTAGGGCACTAGGTGTCAGGTGTTTTAAAATCTTCCCAGATGACTGTAACATGCAGAAATCCCTGGTGTTATGATAAATATTTTCCAAATTCAAGTTTCTTCTTGGTATTGTACATAGTTGGGTTGAAAAATGCCTTTTGCTTAGGGGGAAGGATAGGAGGGCACACAAATCTTAATTCATTCTTCACACAAAATGTGGAAATAAGTAAAGACCAGCCAGGAAGGGAAAGGGTATTGATTCAAGTTTACAGAGCAAGACCGTTGGACAGTACCAGCTGCATTTGATAGAGCAGAAGAGCAGAGCTTTATAGTGGAAAAAGGAAAGGCTTCCAATGTGCCTAGCTGGAAGCTGATGGCATGGGGGAGTTGTAGATGACTGACTAGAAGCATGGAATCCCACGAGATTGGTCAAGGGTATATTGTTTGTCTTGCTTTGTTTAGTACTACATTGGCCTCTGAGGAAAAATTAGGAAAATCCTCAGTTTTTAATCAAGTTCTGGCCATTTGGGGATGATTATTATGGAAGTTCTACCTTTTAGATTGTTGTTAGAGATAATACTCTGTCTTCCTATCAGCTATAGGTCAGACTTCTGTCTTTACACATTGTCTGGCTTTTGTCCACTGTAAATTCAGTGTATTATGTTTCTAATAAAAGTCCTGTCACCTAAAAATGAAAATACAACCAAGGCTTAACTCTCAGATTATATAACAGTAGATCTAGTCCTTACCTCAAAGGTCATCAGTTTGTCATCCATCTTCTCTCTGCCCTGGGGGGGGGGGACAAGTGACCCAAATCTACTTGCTGAATGTTCATATCCTGCGTTTCTGTGACTTTGTTGCTCATAAGTGTTGTTTCAATGTCTCCTAAACATGATTTCTATTCCCTCACAAGGATTCACTGTGAATCATTTTTCCCTTTCTTTCTTACATAAACACAGCTACCAATGTCATTCTATTGTTGAAATGTTGCAGATTATGGAGATTGCCTTGAGGATAATTTTAGCAAAAATGAATAAAACATTCCAAAATTCAGTAGCTATCACTACTAACCCATGAAACTCTCGATGATCACCTTCTAAGATTCTGCTTAATAACATGTTGTCATGTGAGTTCCCCATGTTTGCCCTCCATTAACTCTCTTTCCTGCTTTTTGTGTCCCCTAGAGTTGCTCTGTCACCAAACTAGGAACATTGTCTTTCCTTGCTAGAGGAAAAGGACACCCAGCATGTTTCTTATAGTACACTGCAACTCTCATCTACACTAGACTTAAAGAATCCACTTTCTCAACCAAAAAGGTGCCTTAAGATAATTTCCACAAACTAAATTTAATCACATATCAGGATACCATGACCAAGTTGCATGCATCCCTAGCATTGAAAGATATTTCAGCACATGTAAATTCATACCTGGAAAAATACATTAATAAAATAAAAATACAAATTATATCATAGCAATTATACAAAAAATGTATTTGACAAAGTTCAATATCCTTCCTTTTCTTTCTTTCTTTCTTTCTTTCTTTCTTTCTTTCTTTCTTTCTTTCTTTCTTTCTTTTCTTTCTTTTTTCTTTCTCTTCTTTTTCAGTACCAGGAATTAAACACAGAACACAGTTGCAAGGCAGGCCAGCAGTGCCACTAGGCTAAATCCCTGACTGTCAATATCCTTTCATAATGAAAATTCAATAATCAGTTATAGAATGTCTATCAACATCATAAAACTCATAAGTGGAAAGACCACTGCTAATGTCAGAGACAGCATCGTTAAACTCCTTTCAGATCAGGAATGAAATAAGGACGCTTATCCTATTCACTACAGTCCTGAAAGTCCTAAACAGAGAAATTAGAAAAGAAAAACAAATTATAATTCTTTAAACTGGAAGAGAAGAAATAAAGTTGCAACAAGTTACAGATCACATCATCTTACATGCAGAAAATTCAAAATTTAGATAACATACACAGCCTATTAAAATTCATAAATGAATTTTGAGTAATTTCCCTGAAATAGAGAGAAACAAAGGAAGTGCCCAAATTTATAATCAATTATATGAGTATGTGATCTTTTCATCTGACTTTTCATCTAGCCATAGCATAAGTTTGCAGTAGTATTATATGTGTGTATGTTGGATTTCACTTGGTCAGTAAGTTTTTGTAAAACTCCATACACCAGCAATCATAATTTATATAGATGAAGCAATGACACCACAGATTAAGAAATTGGAAATTTTTTCTTCCAAATTTAAACACTGTTAGCATTTTACCCAAATTATCAGATTGGTTTCTAAAAATAAATGCAGTTCAAATCATTATGAAACATCATTTTCTCTGAAAAGTCATGAGATTTAAAAGAAATATAGTTGAGTGGGATAATCAAATTTTAAGTAAGATAGAAGTGAGATAATCAAACTGTAAGTAAGATAGAATGATGTTGGAAATAGCCCCCAAATTATTGAAGAAAAGAAAAAATAACTGACTACACAATAATTTAGATATGAAACTTATTAAATAACAACATTCAATTTGCTATTTTTCTTTAAAAAGAATGACTAATATTGCTCCAGTCTGACTTTAATGGCTATCGTCCAGCTTCTTTTGGTGAAGTTTGCTCATAGGAGACTAGGACTCCAACTGATTGATCTTTTCTCTTGTGATATATAGACCTGTATTAATTTAGAACTTAGCCCAGCATGTCATATTTTTAGGATACACAACTGTATTTTGGTAATTTATTCAAAACTAAAAATAGGTTACCGATATTACCCATTTTCAGGCTGTATAAATTTGTGGTATCATTTAAAATAAGCATGTAAACAACAAACTTGAATGACAAAAATAAATGTTTTCTGGGCCCAGGGATTTAGCTCAGTAGTCCCAGCGCCTGCCAGCAAGTGCAAGGTCCTGCGTTTGATTTGGGTAACCACATACAACAATACTGGGTGTGGTGACTCGTGACTACCACCAATCAGTACCACATACCAAAATGCCAGGTGTAGTGGTATACCTGTAATACCAGTATTTGGAAGGCAGAGGCAGGGGAATTGTTGCTTTTGATGGTTGCTTTGGCAACATAGTGAGTTTAGGGCCTGAACTACAAATCAAGACCCTGTCTCAATAAATGAATGAATGAAAGAATGAATGAATGAATGTTTTCCTGCTGAGTGCTTTCTATTTATTTCATTTCTCTTTGCTATCTTTGCTGATATTTTCATTACTAAGTACCACAAATAAAAATGAAGATAAACACAAATCATATACTGGTCCTAAATATATGCAATACTTCTAGGTGAATGACCTATTTAGAGATCTTCAACAAGGCAAAATATATGGTGTCATTTCATGTAGATCACTGTGTTCTGTTTTTTCACATATATACAAATGCACTCACATACACAATGCAATAGCAATACATGTAACTCTTCTGTGGACTCATTACCATGTAATAAAAACAAAATATTAAGTCTTTCCTGCAAGAATAGTAAGTTAATTGTTGAATATCTTTACACTTTTAAAGTGATTCAGAAATATTAATAAGGCAGAATGACAGGTAAGAAATTCATGGATTTTTGTGAGCTCATAATTTCTTCCTTACTTCTTAGCAATTGCTTTTCAAAGCATAATGAAAATTATTACAGAGAAGAAACTAGTTACTGTGGTAAATTTGGGATCTCATAAGCTTATTATGAGAATGGAAGAGTAGGGAACCACCCAGAAGTACCACATGCAGCTTCTGCCTCTCTCCAGAAGAGCTCAGCAGAGCAAACTGGGAAAGAGGGCGCACTGGGCATTGCAGCTGGAATTGTATCCCTCCAGTAATGACAAGGTGTAATCTCACCATCAGCTGTAGTTGGTAGCTTCTGAGATGACTCCCAAGAATTTTGGTTCCTCCTGCAGTGTAGCCTGAACAGTCAGCCTTTGAAAGGTAGCTGGGTCTAGATAACTACTTCTAAAAAGAATAACTGAAGGCTGGAAATTTAGCTCAGTGGTTCTGGCGTCTGCCTGGCAAGTGGCAGGTTTGGAGCCTGATCCCTTGGTAACCACATACCACGATGTTGGGCATGGTGGCCCATGCCTAGAATTCCAGCACTTGGGAGGCAGAGGCAGGGGGAGTACCTTGAGTTCAAGGCTAGACTGGGCTATAGTGAGTTCAGGGCCAATTGGAACTACAGAGTGAGTTTCAAAAAAGAAAAAAAAAACAAAAAATAGAGTTGAGTAAAAGTGTGGAGATGTCACCCTTATAAGTTATAAGACCATGGCTTCCACATTGGGCACCTTCTGTTTCTGAGCCATTCATTCTGAGGATGGCAGTCTGGCCAGCTGTGAACTGCCTTGTGGAGAGGCATATGTTTTGGGGGTCTGAAACCAGGCACTGAAAATTTAGTGACAGCAAAGACTGGAACAGTTTAGGTCCTTATGGTTCTGTCACTGTTACTTAACAAAAAAGAGCACAGAGTCTTTGTAAGCAGACCTGGGCCTAAATGCTATTTTTGTTGAAGATTATCATGACTTAGTTGAAGTTTCTCTCCTTTTGAACTTTAGTTTTTCTATAAAATGATGCCAGTAAAAACCTCTCCTATGAAACTGAAGTTTTTCATGAGAGATCATACTAAGCATTTAATAATATATAAGTGTTTGTTATAGTCTTCTCCATGTTATTTGTATCACCACCAATATCATTATGGGGAAAAGGAGAAACACCTTGTTGAATTCTCAATTTCCTGAAAGAAGCACTGTCCCAGAAAATATTATATGTCACTCTTGTCTTCTTATTTTCTCCTTCTTTGGAGAACTGAAATAATTTAAGTCAAAGTCAAGACAGAAGGACATAAAATCTCTGGGTCAGCGAAACTGACAATTATTTTGTAGTAAGAATAGTGGCCAGAGAGCATCTTACTTTATAGTTCCCTAAACTCAAATTCCAGGTCAGTAAGATGGAGGCTGTGTCAGCCATATACGAAGCAGGTTAGACCCAGGGACGGGCTCTACACCGGGCTGTTCTGCGTGCAGATGCGGATGGGCTTCTTGAAAGGGCAGGGATTGGGGAGGAAGAGAAAGAGTATTGGCTGAAGGAGAAGAAATAGCTTCTAGGTAGCCCGTCAGAAAGGGACAAGAAGGCCTAAGTACTGGGTGTTTAGGAAGAGAATGGCCCATACACCAAGAGCTACTTCAAACCATACAGTTAGTTAAACTCAGAAGTGTAAAAGTAAACACAGGAAAGAAGAATAAAGAGGCTGTGGCCGCAGCAGGGAGCAAGGAGTTAATCCTCCAAGGTCCTGCTGTCCAGGCTGAGGACAGAGATCGTTGTTTTAAGCAATATTATCATTATCGTGTCCTGAGGAGAACACTGAAATTATTAGACAGTGAACTGTATAAGAAAAATTAGTGAGGAGACCAGTTAGTAGACTACACTTCTCCAAGCAGGAAATTAAATTGACCTGGATGCAGAAGGTGGCATTTGAAACAGAAGAAAACAAGGACATTCCAGATATATTTAGGGTGAAGGATTGTTTTCATTTTTACTTGCCAGAGTGGATCTTGAGTTTCATACACTTGAAGCAGAGTTTTTCCACTTAACTAGCTACACACTTCTTCAGGAAGTTAAGAAGACACTGCACAGACCATTATTCCTCAAGTAAAAAGTAAGCTCAAAGCTAAATCACACAAAGCAGGTAACTAATTAGGAAACAATTGTTTAGACAACTGTTGTAAATCTACACTTTTCCTGGGTAACAGACATATGTGGAAGACAGCGTATTTATTTTGGTGTATACATAATGTTTCCTGTGGGGAAACAATAAAAATATGTCTGCAAGTCGTAAAGTTGGAACTCATTCAGTGCTGTAAGAGAGACGATTTCAACAATGCAAATGATATCCATAGGACTCCTCCATCAGCTAACAGCTGTTGGAAAAGGGCCTAAGACTTTCTTTCTAAGCACTGAGTCCAATTAAGTTGTAAAATCCTGACATACTAAATTGGTCTGTGGTGCACATTTTTGAAGAGTTTTAAATAATTACACACTCCTGCTGGTGAAGTTCAGTTTTTAAAGACGTTTGAGTTACTTAATTGGGGGGCACTTAGCTTTGCACTTAGATTTCCTACTAGGAGAGATGAGGTTGTGATAAATTCTTTATGAATTGATTCTATGAAGACGACTACCCCCAACTCTCCTTCAGAATCTCTAGGGATTATGTGTCTGTAGCTTGAGGGAGTGACCAGTAGATGGGGCTTGTGTTAATAAAATTTTGCTAAGATTTTAGCAAGGAAATATTGCAGGATGATCCATTTATATTTTATAGTAAAATACTCTGAGCCTCTACTATACACTTGAAGTTATGAAAGGCACTGGGAGTATAAGAAATCAATGAAACATATAAAGTTTTCTCAGGTATGAAGAGATAACTTTTTAGAACATAAGGGTTGTTAAGACTAAATGAAAAGCAGGCATTAAGTACAGTGGTGACACCAAGAAGAGATAGATAGTTTTCTGAGGAGTGAATTATTTATGGAATTCTGTCATTTGATGTGGCTATTAAAAGTACTGGGCCTTTATTATATATGAGGAGAAGTACACATGCACTCAAGAACGGGGACCAGAAGAGGCAAAAGTACATTTTGAGCTAGTGTATACTTTGAGAAGGAAATGCAGTTTGGGGGGATTATAAGGTATGCAAAGTGTTCAGCAATATTTAGTGTTAGTAGACCAAGACAAAGTCAAGAAAGAGGCATGAACTTAAATCAATTCAAATACTTTGTAGGAATGGTACAACATGAGAGTGTAAGCAAGTGAGCAATGGGAAACCACTACATTATCTACTGAACCAAGTGAGAGATTACTGATTGAACACCGTCAAGTTGATGTTAATAAAACACTGAAGAGTGCAATGTCAAATAATATATATCTGAAGAATGAAAGGAATATGAATAGTAAAGTCCTTATATTCTAAGAACAAAGATAATTCAATACACAGTATAAGCAAAAGCCATGTAATAGCCAGGATTAAAACTGCCACTCTGGCAATACAGGGAAGAAAGAGGAGCATGATATAGCTACAGAGGAGAGAGCACAATCTACATGCCCTATAAAACTATTAGAAAACATCAAAATGTAATATCATAATAATTTATGAAGGGTAATGGAGTGTATTGGACAGAAATAAATGCAGATGACAGCAAATGGTTATTGTCAAAAGCTATTTAAATGTAGATTAAGAATCTGGAGATGATGTGGTCAGATGTGGTGTTACGTGGGTTAAACATAGGATTAAAGGGCCGGAGGGTTAGCTCAGTGGTTCCGGCGCCTGCCTCGCAAGAGCAATGGACCTGAGTTCGATCCCCGGTAACCACATATAATGCTGGGCGTGGAAACACACCCACCAACAATCAACACCGCATACTACAATGCTGGACGTGGTGACTCACGCCTGTAATCCCAGCACTCGGGAGGCAGAGACAGGAGGATTGTTGAGTTCACGGCAGCTTGCCTGGACACCATAGTGAGCTCAAGGCCAGCCTGAACTACAAAGCGAGACCCTGTCTCCAAAAAGCAAAAAAAAAAAAAAAAAAAAAAAAAAAAAAAAACCCCAAAAATAGGATTAAAGATTTTGCAGTAAGAGATAGTACTGTTTGCTTAAACAGAAAATAATGGATTAGAATTTTGAGAACAGAAAATATCACCAAAATTTAGGTGATTTATATTAACACCTCCTATGGTCACATATATTCACTAGGTATCTACTGTCCCTTCAAAAATGAACATATGTGTGTGACGTACAAAAGACAGAACTAAATAGGGAGTGCTATGGCCGAGTGTTCTTTTCAAAACTTTGGTTGAAATTTAATTGCATTGATGAGTAACAACATTAAGAGGTGAGACTTTTAAGAAAGGACTGGTTCCTCTGGTATGAGAACCTGTAGATGTAAATAAGTTCTAGAATGTATGATAGATTTTGTGAAATAGGAAATATTCAAAGGGAATGTGGTAGAGGAAAGTAATGAGGGGAAAGAATTAAAGTAACTTGGAAAGAAAAAGAAATAACATGTATGTAGGGGTTGGGGGTTGAGGTTCATCATTAGATTGTTCATTTCAGTTTGCTCTATTTTCTGGATGTTGACATTCATTGCTATGAATTTCCATCATAGAACTGCTTTTGTTGTGTCCCATAAATTCCTGTATGTTGTACTGGGGTTATCATTTAATTGTAGAAACTGTTTGATTTCTCCTTATTTTTTTTTGTGGCCCCATAGATTTAAATGAGTTCTAGAATGTATGATATATTTTTAAAAATAGGAAATATTCAAAGGGAATGTGGTGGGGGAATGTAATGAAGGGAAAGAATAAATATGATTCAAAAAGAAAAGGAAATAACATGTATATAGGGGGTGGGGAGTTGTGGGTGGGTAGGGATATGGGTAAAAATGAGAATTAACTTGTGTCATATACTGGTACAAATTCCCCAATGTTGAGTGTGATTATGAACTGCATGTAAAATGTACCAATAAAGAATTTAATTTAAAAAAAAAGAAAGGCCTAGCTCATTAGGCTTCTGAATTCATGAAATGGTGTCACTATAGCAAGAATAAACAAATTACCTTGAGATGACTTTCTTACAAAAACAAGTTGAATTTTGACTTCCTGGTGTTCTCTCCTGCTCCATCCAAATGTAGCTGCTGTCTGACCATGTGAAGAGCTCCGTCGGGTTACCACACCATCCACAATGGGGAGATATTGGCACCTCAGTAGTAGACCTCTCAGCCTCAAGAACTGCAGAAAAAATACAGTATCTTTATAAATTACCTAGTCGGTGAAACTGTGTTATAGCAACATAAAACACTAAGGCAGGGAGGTTTAATTTGGAGTAAAAAGTGTGAAACTAGGTGAATCAAAGAAAGTGGATGAATCTTCCTAGGGCTGTCATAGACCAAGACCACAGAAGACTTTATAACAGAATTTTAAGTAGCAACATATCAGCAGATCTGGCTGGGTAGAACAGACACAAAAACAAATCTATCAGCTGGGAATGATGGCTCATGCCTGTAATCCCAGCACTAGGGAGGCAGAACCAGGAGGTTTGTGAGTTCAAGGCTAGCCTGGGCTACATGACGAATTAGGGCCAGTTTGAACTACAAAGCAAGACCCTGTCTCAAAAAAAAAAAATCTATGGAAATGGTGAGAAACAGATACTGAGGAGCCCCTGGGACAATGGTTTCTAATGAAGAATATTTATAGTGTCATGTGTTTCTGAGTGCAAATTAAGCAGAGACTGAGAACTGTTCATCATGCTTAAGAGTATGAGTACTATGGACAATCATAACCAGTTTATTTTTTTAAGGAAGGAAGCCAGATTGTTATTTAAATATGAGTGGCAGGTATAAAAAAATAGATGACAGGTACAAACATCTCATGTAAGAGTTCAGATTTCAAAGTTAGGACAGCGATAGGAAAGAGTATTAGTAAAAGGTTTGAATAGATGGGATTAGTATTAATGAGAAGTATTCACCCCCAAAAATGAAGACCAAGAATACAGTGAGACCTATGTCCAGGTAATGGGGTGGTTTATTATTTTTAATTTTAAAGAACTGCACTCATTTTTATTAGGTAAGAACTGCTGCTAACTATTCAATTTAAAATTCGGTTAATCTCAGAGCCATTTTTTATGAAGAACTTTTATCTTTCTACTACCAAAAGGAATTTAGTGAGTGAACAGGGGAAGGAGAGTTTTAAAACACTATGTGGTCAATAGATACAGAGAAGCATTTAGGAGAACCTTGCCATATGTTAAGGGGTTTAAGTCAACACTGAATATATGCAGCCAATCATTAGAAAATCAAATTTTAATTTAAATCCTTATAGACATGGAAATTCTAAATTATTGTTGCTGTTTTAACCTTAGTTAAGTTTCACCCTATTTGAGCACAGAGGTGCCTAACTCTTCTTGTCAAGTGTGTAACCCTCACAATTCATTATAAAGCAGCCTCTCTCAGAGAGCTTAAAGTGTCAGAATTTATGAACATCCAAGCTCATTTGATTTGATTTGTCTCCAGACCATGTTCGCTAATGCACAAGTATTATTCATTAGTGTACTAAGGGTGTTCACTAAAGCTGGGCTGTGGAATTACCTTAAGTTTAACAGAAGAGATGTCCCTCTTGTCAGGCAAAAGAACACTGAGTAGGAAAGTCCTCCAAAGAAGAGTGGTGGACTAGAAGACCTACAGTGAATAAGGCACATGTCACTGCTGTTTGTGAATGTGGATGAGAAAGCATTTGTCTAATGAGAAGAGTGGAACTATTCAGAAGTATGTATGAAATCTAGCTAATTTATAACGTCCTGTGTTCTCTTTCCCAAAAAAAAGAAAAAAAGTACTTGGCCCAAAATCTCGGAGTATGAACTCTGATTTGTCATACTGCTCAGCAATTACAAAACAACCACGGACTTCTTACTTTTTATGTAGCATGATGAAATATGTTTCTCTTTGAACAGAAACCCACATATTACCACCTGGGAAACACAATCTCCCTTTGTCAGTGCTCTTCCATCCTGAGAATATTGTCTCATCAGCAACTCACAACACTTTTGTGCCCCACCTATTATATTATCATTCCAAAGAGCATAAAGAAAGAGAAAGACAGCATATGCATCCTCTCTTTTTAAAACAAGTTTATCAAGAAAAATCATGTAATAGAAACATCTTCATATAATAACATAGATTGATGCATTCACACAACTTAAACACAACCATATGAGCATTACTCAGCTCAAGATGTCCAGCATTGTTGGGACTCCTCTAGAAGACTCTCAATTCCTGTACTCACTCTTCTCCCAAATATAATTGTTAACATGAACTTTAACACCATAGATTAATTTTACCCTTGACTCTTTTCATCTATTAATTTTTTTCACAAAAGTATATTTGTAATATGTGGTTGTTTAGTCTTAAGAGTTTTTCCTTTGGCATGCACCATTAGAATGTGCAAATATGAGGCTAGAGATGTGGTATAGTGGTACAGCACTTGCTTAGCTTGCACAAAACCTCAGATATCTTATCCAGCTCTAAAACACAAAAATTATGCCAAAATTTATCAATCAGTTGTATCTTTTATCAACAATGGATATTTCTTGCAATTATTGGTATTCATGAACATCTTATGTTTAGTTTGGGTACATGTAATATGTGTTTGTGTGTTTAAATGTAGGCATATCTTGGAAGCATATACCTAAGTACAAGAAGATCTAATATAACCTGTTCCCTAGGATCAGCTCTAGTAGATATTATTTAAAACTTTCAGAAGTTGTCATAGCAGTTTATATTGCTTCCACTATCATATGCAGATTTCAATTTTTCCATGGCTCACAAAGATATATCTTAAATCTTTAAGTTTTATACATCTCAAAAGGTACTAAATTTTGGTTTTATTCATACTTTTGATAAGTAAGAGTGAGAACTTTTTCATATTTCTAACATTTTTGTGAATATCTTCATTCAAGATATGTATTTTGAAGTTTTTATAATTTTTCTTTTGGTAGACTGTGCTTTCCTTTAAATTTGTAGTTACTTTAATGTATGAGATTGAAGAGCACTGTTTCATGTATGTACTGGAAAAATTCACTTGAAAATTGAGAATTATATTTTTATTCTCTTACTCTTGCCTTTTAGAAAGCTTAGAAGTTTAGTAAAGTAAAATGTGTTAATACAATTTTGTATTTTATTTACTAATTTTTTTTTTTTTGAGACAGGCTCTCGCTTTGTAGTTCAGGCTGGCCCTAAGCTCACTATGTACCCAGGCAAGCCTGGATGGAACTCAGCAATCCTCCTGTCTACCTCCCCAGTGCTGGGATTACAGGCATGAGCCACCATGCCCAGCACTGTGGTAGTGGTATTGATTGCTGGTGGGCATGAGTCACCACACCCAGCATTGTATGTGGTTACCGGGATCAAACTCAGGACCTTACGCTTGCGAGGCAGGTGCCAGAACCACTGAGATAAATCTCTGGCCCTATTTACTAATATTTTATTATGGACTTTTGCATCAATATTTATAAAAGATACTGGGATGCATTTTCAGCCTTTTAGTGCTCTGTTTATTTCATCTAGTGGTAATTTTCTTTTGCAATTCAACTGTATACTTCAGCTTCAGAATTTCCTCCTTTTTAAAATTTATATCTGATTGTTAATATTTTTACTTTTCTTGTGCCATGATTTCAATTTTTGAATTTTTTTGTGTATATCTCTAACTCTTTGAACATATTTTTTAAAAAATGCTTTCAGAGATTATTTTTGTAGATTTATTTTGTTCTTCCATTTTCATCCTTTCCTTTTTTCATGCTCTGTGGTCACTTGTTGAAAACTATCTTAGAAGGAAAGCAACTGTTTCTCCTGCTTCTTTGAGAATATTATGAAAGGCTATCATTAACTAAGAAGCTGCTAAGCTTTGGGAGCCTTCTTTCATGAGGAAGGCTAAAGGTTTTAGTAGGAATGTATTTATATATAAATTTTATTTTTTTCCACTTACCCTTTTTTAATTGTCTTAATTTCCCAGAGAGTCTTAGGGTACCTTCTCTCCAGTGCCTTAGATATTCTGTTGTATTATTTTGTCCATAGCCAGCCTCCAGCCCTGTATCTACTAGTTACTAGTTCAGTCTTTGCAAGCTCTTATGCACTGAAGCCTTACTATCTCCATTTGAAGTGAGATTATCCTGCAATGCTTTGTCCTTTTTCTTCAGGACAGTATAGTATAGAGGTAGAACAACACTGTTAAAAGTATCACGTTTCTATCATTTCGAGTGTGGCTTTTAAAATTTGACATATACATAGTTTGTTGCTTTAGATCTTCATTTCAAGGGCTACTATAAAGATGTAGATTTTAAAATACATCTTTGACACCTAATTTTAGATAGGTGTTCAAATCAGTATAAAATTTGTGTCTGTGCAGCTGTCTTTCTTAGCATCAGTATTCTGAAATACTGCATTGCTTTTGAAATATCTTCCAATGTTCAATATGCAGTGTTGAAAATACTAGCATTTTAGTAGGATGAGAGAGGTAAAGAATACTAGAGAGGCATCTAATACTAATACTTTTACTTTCTTAAAGTCTAATAAATATAGAGATATTTACCTGGCTGAGGAATTCTTTACAGTAGAAACTGGGAATGATGTCAACTGGTAACAGACCAGGAAGTTCCAGGCCATCCTTTCTCATTGAGTTACCACATTCATGGCTTGGTTATTGCTCCTGTTTCTTGTGGCTGAGGTTTCTGCCGATGGTGGTTGATCAGCACTATCTCATCTGTCTGAAAACTGTTCATTGATACTTTTACTCAAAGAGATTAACATCAATCAACGTCTATTTCAGACTTCAAAATTGTTCTACTCTTGATTTCTCAATTTTCTGACACTCCATCCTTGTATAGGCAAATACAGTTGATTCTAAGATTCACCAAACTTTAATAATCTATGAAACATCCTAGTCCTCAGTAGTGTATTCTTGAATGGAAACACTGCACACCTAAATGTATTGCAGTTTCTGTGCCTGTACTTTCTGTGGCTATCCTGAAATAGGGACTAGATCTGCTTTCTTTAATGTTACTTTCTAAGCTGGCTCATTTAGTTTTCTGAAATTATACACAATGTGTATGCTATATAAACCAGTAACTCAATTATTTATCATTAATTGGCAATGAAAGCCTATTTTTAGATTTTGAAATTTTCCTCACTAGTCTTGTGGGATGATATAAGAAATACTGCCTTCCTTGAGGACACACTAATAAGTGAAATAAATAGATCACAGATATGTAAATACTGTATCTTTTCTCTGGTATTAGAACCTGTAGATGTAAATGAGTTCTGTAATGTATGATAGATTTGGTGAAATGGGAGATACTCAAGAGAATGTGGTAAGGGAAAGTAATGATGGGAAAGAATAAATATGATTTGAAAAGTAAAAGAAATAGAATGTATATAGGGGGTGGGGATTGTGGGGTGGGTAGGGTAAAAATGATAATTAACTTGTGTCATATACAGGTACAGATTCCTCAATGTTGAGTGTGATTGTGAGCTGCCTATAAAATGTACCAATAAAGAATTCAATTTAAAAAAAGAAATACTGACTTACATATTATATCATAATGGAATCACTATTAGTAAAATACAAATCACAAATTAAGTTAATCATACTTTGGCTAAAACAATAAAGCAACCAAATTTAAAATTTGTTTTAATATTATTTCTTTTTACTTGTTTATATCAGTTGTTTGTACTTCTTCATTAGAACGCCTTTTCAAGAAATCTGCATGAAGGAACTATTGAGCATGGTGAATTAAGCATGCAGGTAACTGTAAAATACAGCTAACTTCTTTTGCTGTTGATGGCATAAGTGGTCAATTATTCTGATAATTGGATACATGTACGTGCAATTAGGCCATTATGAATGCAATATTTTGCACAATGCACTTTTTTTAGACACATCTAATTATACTGACAAGTGTTAAAGTGGTAGGCAAATTTACTCCTGTCCTAAATATTAAAGACTAGAAAAAAAAACTGTGTTATATGGAAGTTAATGCTCACTTTCAGATAGAGTTAGAATTAATAAAGTTATAGGTTATTAGATAATACTGGAAAGTGATCTGAGGCTGAATATAAAGATAGGGAGATGATGTGTTTGTAGCTATACCCATAAATATAGATATAGACATAAATGGAGATAGAAAGACAGAGGTACATCTTTCCACATTCAGTAGATCAATAATACTAAAGTTAATAAATTGAGTGAGTTGGAACCAGAAATTTCATATCCATAATGTTTTTCCTGTTGTAGAAGCCAGGATCTGACAATCAGTATCATCAAGACCATTACCACCTACCTTGCAAATCTCTCTCTCTCTCTCTCTCTCTCTCTCTCTCTCTTACACACACACACACACACACACACACACACACACAATCCATTCTCCAAGAAACAGTATCCAGGGTCAGCAGACCAGCAGAAAGCAGCCTTCACCCCCCATGTATGTAGTAGCAGTCACAGGTCTCCACTTAGAAGAATGTTCTGGAAGGAGATGCAAAATTGATTGTTACGTAGAAAAAAAAAAAGAAGTTAGAAAAGTAGGGTGAAGACTGAAGATAGGAAACAACTGAATCAGCTGGTCCAGATACCCACTAATCTGGCACTGCTACTATGAGTCTAGTGCTTTTTCTTAAACCTCAAGTTATTTTGTTTTTCTCTGTTACACCCCCAGTATGGGAATAAGAAACACAGATGTTTATGTATTTAACTTATCCACAGCTATAATGAAATCATTTGGAAGGGGTCATTTGATATTCAGATAACCACATTTAACTTTATAATATGTCATACTTACTTTTCTCATACGCCCTGGCTTTACTCTATTGCAAACAAATGTTTGAAAAGCAAAAACTAAACAAGCTATCATATGTCATATGAGTGAACAGATATTTTGTTAAGTGTAAAGGATGTAACTCATTCTACCAGCTTAATGGGTTTGAGAGGGCAAAGTACAGTTACCAAATATCTTTTAAACTAGACTGGATATTAATGTTAGTATGGAAGTCTGTACTTTTACTTCCTGTATTTCAACCTCTTTTTGACATTTATTTATGCATTTATTCATTCATTTAATTTTGTTGGAAACAGAGAAAAGAGCTGTGAGTTAGGGACCTGGGGGAATAATAGAAGGTATCTGAGACCTGTGTCAGTCTCAGAAATATTTTAATTATGTTAAATATTACATAGATTATTTTACCTTAAGCATCAAAGTGGTCTTTTTAAAAAAATGAAGTAAATACATTTCACAAAACTATGGATGAAAATCATACTTTTAAACCAATTTCAAAGTTAATTTCTTTTTTTTTTCTTTTTCAAATAACTTGTCCCAACATACAGGTGAAGTCAGGGGCTATTTGTGCAGTTAAGGGATGATATGTGCAGAAAAAAAAATCTCAGGCTGAGAGTTATGAAACAAGGATTTGAGGCTCAGATCTGACATTTACTAAATCTTCAGTCTGGGACAACTTATTTAACCTGAGTCAGACTTTGCTGATTGTAAAACAAGGATAGTGCTTATGGTTTGGTATGATTGTGTGAGAAAAAAAATTTACCTATTTCTGGGGTTTTTTGAAAGGTAAAATACTTTAAGATATTACGTTCATTTGAGAGGTCCTGTAAGAAAACTGATATATAGAAGTCATTTTCTTTGGAGAATGCAGGAACATTGTTGCAGGTTATAGAAAACAATAGAATAAGTCAGTTCCAAATTTATTTGAGGAACATTTTACTTTTCCATGATACAAAATACTTCAGAAAATTTAGTCAACACAAAGAGAAGACATAAATCTATGACCTTATTACTCAGAATAAAGTAGTCCTTTATTTCCCTCTGGTATCCTCACTAATTATAAATAGGGTATTTTGCAAAGGTAATCTAGGTATGTATCTATATGTGCATCCATTTCTTTAAAACTAATGTATATTTATGATATGTTATTTTATTTTAAAAATCAGGATATTTTGTATGAATATTCATATGGAAATATTCAAGTAATACATTCTTTGTAGGTATATTTTCAGAAATATTCATTGAGCAAATTTATTACTAGTAATGGTTATTTTTTATATTTTCTTCTTTTTATCATTGTGTACAATATACTTAATTCACTGTTGCATTTAGCAGTTGATTTTATATCCTCATAGGACCAATTCCTTAAATTGCAATTACTAGAAACTTATCTTGCTTTTTTTGGTACTTCTTATCAATAATTGTATTCATTTTCTTTAAATAATGCCTTCCAAAAACAATCAAGAGAACCAATGTACTACAGCAGGTATTCTTTTTTTTTTTTTTGAGACAGGGTCTCACTTTGTAGTTCAGGCTGGCCCTGAGCTCACTATGTAGCCCAGGCAAGCCTCGAACTCAGCAATCCTCCTGTCTCTGCCTCCTGAGTGCTGGGATTACAGGCATGAGCCACCACGCCCAGCACTCTACAGCAGGTATTCTTAGTCTTATGTTACCCTCATCATGATAATTCAAGCTGCATCATTTACCTGTATGTTCCCATCTTACATACATAATACAGTACTTCACACACTTGGCACCAAATGTCTTGTGGGTTAGAAAAGTCTGATCTGTGCCCCAGGCTGGAGAAGATGGTCCTTTCCAATGGCCATGCAGGAAAATAGTGTCATGATGGGCCCATCACATTTGTCATATGAAACAGATCGTTTCAAGGCTAGTTGAGCAAATGACAATGCAGGCAGAGCAGTCCACAAATTGGGTAAACAGATGGGTTTTTATTGCTGGAAATAATTTGTTCTTGGAAGAAACATCTAACACTGGTGACTGTCATATTCTGACAGCAAAGTGACATTTGGGATTAGAGTCAGACAAGATCTGGCACATTTGTGAAGGGTGGAATCCCTGAAGTAAATGAGCAGTAATTATTTGTAAGTATTTTAATACACTATACTTAGTGAGCTATGTCTTACATATCATTTACCAAGTTATTTATTTTTAAATATATTACTTTGTATAAACAGTACGTCTTTGAACTCTCATTGGTTCTGAAATTGATCTTAGTTTATATACTAAACAGCTCTAATTTCAAATGACAGCGATGAAGAGCATTTTACTATCTGTGAGTTGGCAAACAAATCTAATGTGACATCTTAGTACCTACTTAAGAATGATCTGGGAGCCTAAAATTCTATATAGTTGACACATCACTATTTACACTTGATTGTGTAAGGAGCCACTTTGTGTAACCTTCATTTGTATCTTCCAAAGCTCAGTCCTCATGTCCTAAACAGGGTTTCAACAACTGCCTTCTGGCTGTTTAATTGATTACTTGATTGACCTTTTCCAATCAATGCCAAACTTCTTTGCTTCTTTATTTACTACCCAAACTTGTATGGATTCTGAAAGATAACAGCAAGTGAATCACTCATCTATTTGCTTTTCTTTTCACTCAGTATCTAAGTTTGGATTATCTACATAGTGGGGTTTAACACAGTAAGTGTTCTCAAGCCTGCAAATGCTTGAGAAAACCATTCAGTGAAAAATTCAATTATTTTAAGCATCACAGGTATGTCAGACAGTGTCATAGGCCTTGGAGAAGGAGTAGTGAACAAGAAATAGTTAACACCATTGCAGAATTCACAATTAGAAGGTAAATCTTTGTGTCTGCCAAAACCAGAGACTTGATGCAAGTGAACCAAGTGAGGAATGATGGGCCTCAGCTTCCCAAATGTCTGAAGTGAGTAGACAGCTATTGACATAATTGATAAGGCAAAAGTCTATCAAATGCCCATCAACTGAAGTCCAGATAAAGAAGATGTGGCTAGGGCCAGAGATTTGGCTCAGTGGTTCTGGCGCCTGCCTCCCAAGTGCAAGGTCCTGAGTTCAATCCCGGCAACCACATATAATGCTGGGCATG
>PVIC010010464.1:28685-43432 GCA_004025085.1 Thryonomys swinderianus
GCCTGTAATCCCAGCACTCGGGAGGCAGAGACAGGAGGATTGCTGAGTTCAGGCTTGCCTGGGCTCCATAGTGAGCTCAGGGCCAGCCTGAACTACAAAGTGAGACTCTGTCTCAAAAAAAAATAATATATTTCTCTGCCATACAAAATGATGGTTGAGTCATTTAAAATGATGGTTGAGTCATTTATAGTCAAATAGACATACCTTGAGGAGACAATCATAAGTGAAATAAATAGGTCACAGACATGTAAATACCATATCTTTTCTCTGGTATGAGAATCTGAAGATGTAAATGAGTTGTAGAATGTATGATAGATATTGTGAAATATAGATATTAAAAGGGAATAAGATAGGGGTAAGTTACTAGGGGAAAGAAAAAATATAATGTTAGAAAAGAAAACAAAGCATATGTATATAGGGGTTGAGGCTTGTAGGGTAGGCAGAGGAAGGGGAAAAGTGAGAATTAAGTCATGTCATATATGGTACAAATTCTCAATGTTGAATATGATCATAGTGTGTATATAAAATGTACCAATAATGAATTCAATTTAAAAAAAGAGAGAAAAGAAAAAAAGCTATCTTACAGTTCTCAGAAAATCTGTCTTAAAATAAATCTTCAAGGATATCTAATATATTTTATTAAGTATTTATTATTGTGCCTGATATATTTTTTATGTGAGTTACTTCTGTTTTGTCTTTATTGGTACATTGTATATACACATTATATCATGACCACACTCGATATTGGGAATTTGTACCAGTACATGACACAATTTAATAATACTCTTTTAACCATTTCTAAAGCAGTTGTAAACTTTATGTGGCAGATAAGGAAACTAACATTAAGAGATGTTAAAATTTAGTAAATTAACACTGTCAAAACAAGATGGCAGAGGTCTATCTTACCAAATGAATTTAATCCTCCAAATCCAAAAGAGAAATTGCTGAAAATTTCATACTGATCAAGTTTTTGTATTTTAACATTTGTTTGGAAAAATGGAATAAGATAAAAGAATGAATGAGAATTCAAGAGAAAGTATAGTTAAATTTATTTGTGGTTTTAAAGAAGTATTTATTGAATTTTTAATGTCAGTGCTCAATTTGTTTTCCTAAGCAAATCTTCACAGTTTTCTATTAAAGATCACCTTTCTCAGCATAACCCGTTACACAGCCCTGTGTTCACTATAATTTATAGATGTCCATGGCTGTAAGGAAGGAAGTGACCTCTACCAATACTATATAAATAAGACATAGCCTTCCAGAATTTTCAAATCAGAGGAATGAAATTCTTTCAGATGCTGTGCAGAAAGTGACAAGTTTATAGATTTATTTATTAAAGCTAAAATAGTTTGAAAAACATAAACGTTGCCAACATATTGTGTGCAATAACAAAATCAGTGCCTAAGGTAAAATTGAAAAAACAAATTAAAAGGAAAGAAAAGAAGAATAAGCACATTTGAACATTATGAAGAAATATGCTAGTTTATGCTTAGAGAAAGTCAATAGAAGGTCAAACCATAATGTGATACTAAATCCCAATTGCTCTTTGTAGTATCATTAAAACTATTATGTATTTTCTTTTATTTGAGAAAGGATATTAATAGTTCTTTTGTTCCTGGGTTTAGAGCCTACCTAGTGGGGTGGCAGTAGCATAGAAGGCTTTGTGGGATATCAAATATTTTAAAGATTTTGTTTAATGCATCCTACCTTTCTTCAAATGATGAGATTGTTGAGCACATAACAGAAACGTACATTTAGTCCTATGGATAAAGAAATGTACAAGCTATGAACAATTCACAGAAGGTCAAATGAATTTGAATCAAGTAAGTATAAAATAATGTGAATTTTAAATCCATATATTAGGGAAGTTTTCTTCTTCTCAACTGTAAGATGATTTAATTTACGCATTAAAAACTGGGCATATGGGGCTGGAGGGTAGCTCAGTGGTTCCGGCATCTGCCTCGCAAGCGCAAGGTCCTGAGTTCGATCCCCAGTAACCACATACAATGCTGGGTGTGGAGACTCACGCCCACCAGCCATCAATACCACATACCACAGTGCCGGGCGTGGTGGCTCACGCCTGTAATCCCAGCACTCAGGAGGCAGAGGCAGGATTGCTGAGTTTGAGGCTTTCCTGGGCTACATAGTGAGCTCAGGGCCAGCCTGAACTACAAAGCGAGACCCTGTCTCAAAAAACAAACAAACAAAAAAACAAAACAAAACAAAAAAACCCTGGGCATATATGAACTCTAACCACCAGATTGTACTCATAAATGAATATGAAAATCATTTCTAAGGAAATGGCTCTAAATATTGATGCCTTGAAATGAATGAAAGTTGCCTAAATGAAAGGAAGATATAAGAAGTGCCAAGAGAGACAATACCAAGAAAGTATATATTATGGTTTATGTTAGGATGCTTCCCTAAAGCCTCATGCAGATGAAGTGGGGCCTTTTCAAAAGCAGATGAATACGGAATGTGTGATGTTGAGGTTAAGGGCCTGTGATTACTAAACCACTACACGTGAGTGATTAGCTTGGGCCACTCTAATCCTGCTGCTCTGAGTAAGATAAAACGGACAGAAAAATGCTCTTAGACCTTCTCCTTTGTTGCATCGCTACACTGTGGGCACCATGAACCTTCCTCTGGTTCCTTCGCTCTCTTGTGTGTGCCATGTTATTGGTCCTCTGTGGGTGTCCTTGCCCTCCCTGCCTTGGGGCCAGCTTATTACGGACTGAAACATCTACAGGTTGTACACCAAATAAACCTCTTCTCCTTATAACTTTGGATTTCAGGCATTTTGTCTCAGCAATGAGAGAAAAGTTATCTTACACAGTAAAATATTTACATTGTTTAAAATGGGTTATTATGTATTGACTTTTTTATTAGCTGTTTTAATTTACCAATCTGCATACCTAATTTTCTGAGACTGTAAAGTTAGGAATATGTGGTGAAATTTCACAAATTATCAAATGAATCAATTTTTTATCATAATGATATTGTTTATTATGAAATCTAATTGATCAGGCTTGGAAAAAGGACACTTAGATTTTCCTTTAGCTAGTACTAATTACTACCTGTTAGTCCATCATTTTAAGTTATTCTTGCTTGCATGTTTAAAATAATCACATTGGTGGAGATATAGTTCTGATGCACAGGAGGTGCTTAGGAAATGCAATGCTCTGAGTTCAATTATAGTACTAAATACATACATACATACAGAGTTTCTTTAGGCAGCATTGAATTTTTTAATTTAATCTGAAAAAGTCTGTTTTAAAAAACTGAAATATTAAGAAATTTATATTTATATGATTATTTGGGCAGTTTTAAAATATTTCCTTTACTATACAAGTTCTATTGATTATGTCTCTTTTTTTTTGTTTTCTTTCCCTTTTGTACTTTGTAGCAGTTTGGATTTATTGAATGTTATTTATAATTCATTTTTCTTCCCTCCTGGCTGATTTGCTATAATTTTTGTTGCCACTTTTGTGATTGCTTCAGGTTTTAAGATATACATGTGCAATTTATCACAAAGTACCTTCAAACAACTTGATGCCATTTCATATACAAAAATGTAGGGAGTGTCTCCTTAAGTTTCTCTGAAGGCTTTTATATCAATCTCATGTAGTTGACTTCTGGATACATTGTAAATTTCACAATATGTGATTAAAAGTTTCAATTATTTTTAAAGATAATGGAAAAAGAATTTCTTTCATATTGAATAATTTTTGTCATTTCTAGTTCTCAAATCATTTTTGTAGATTCAGTTTTCTATCGGCTATTTTCTTTCTTTCTAAAGTACTTTTTGGTTTGTTTTGGAAGACCAATGCCAATACATTATTTAAGCTGTATACTTATTCCCTTTTAGCTTTTTGAAAGATAACATCGAGTATAGAGTTTTAGGTAGCTCATTGCTTTCTCCCTCCTCTTCTTAAGGATATTGCTCCGTTATTTTCTTACATGTCTCCCAAAAGAGACCGACATATAAATATGTTCACTATATTTTTTGTCCAAATTTTATTCCAGCTGCTTTTAAGATTTGATTCTTTCACCAGTTTTAAGAAACTGGAGGGAAATTTATATCCTTATAATTCCATTTTCCTTGGATGTAAATATTTCTACTTGTACATTTTAGGAAAATATTTTCTCATTTTTTTCTCTAATGATTTGCTATCTACCTGTCCGTTTCCAGTAGTGTACACCAGCTAAACAGATGTTTTGCTGCTTGAATTTATTTCACTGTTCATTGATACTCTTGCTATTTTTAAGTTTATTCTTTTTTGTGATTCTTCTTGAATATCTTTCATTAATATGTCATATTTAGTAATTCTTTATATTAACTATTTTCAACTAATCTTATCCCCTGTGTTTTATACTTCAAATATTGCAATTTTAAGTTTTACAATTTCAATTTGAACTTTTTGTAAGTTCCATCTCTTATTTATTTTTGTCATGTTCAATTTTTCCTCTTATTTTTGAATATATGAAATAATTGTGTAATAGCTGTTTTACTGTTCTGGTGTACTATGTATTGTTATCCATATTATTGAGGTTCATTTGTCATAATTTATGCTTTTTCCCTCAAAAGTAAGACCGATTTTTTTTTTTTTTTGAGACAGGGTCTCGCTTTGTAGTTCAGGCTAGCTCTGAGCTCACTACATAGCCCAGGCAAGCATTGAACTCAGCAATCCTCATGTCTCTGCCTCCTGAGTGCTGGGATTACAGGCCTGAGCCACCATGCTCAGCACTGTGGTATGTGGTATTGATTGCTGGTGGAAGTGATCTCCATGCCCAACATTATATGTGGTTACCGGGGATCGAACTCAGGACCTTGTGCTTGCGAGGCAGGCGTTGGAAACACTGAGCTAACCCTCCAGCCATCAATTTGTTTTTTTAACTATGTTTTAGTGATTATGAATTTTATCATATAGGATAACCCATTCATTTTAATTCTATATTTTTAAATTTCATCCTAAGGCACATTTATATTACTTAGAAACAATTTTATGCTATCAATTTTTGTTTCTTTAGGTGAGATGAAAGTTATTCTACATTATGGCTAATTTTTATCACACTAATGAGTCAAAATTGTATTGTATAAATTACATAATACCTATAAAGTGATAAATTTCCCACTCTATTGGAAATCTATAATTGTCTTTGGTTGTATTTTAAATGCTCTTTCTTTGTGAATTTTGTTGTTGATCTTGCTGTTGGCTAATGCTCTGATCAGTATTCTTTTGAAAACTTCAGTGAGTGAATTGGAATTATCTAGAGTTTTGTCTTGGCAATTTTTAGATTTTAAATTTTGTCCTTTGAACTCTTCAAAATTTCATTCCCTTCATTGCTTCTACTCAGGAGACTATTGGACTTCTGTGTTTTCTTTTTCCGCAGAGACCTTGACTTTCACTATAGGCAACAGTTGGGGAGTGAGAGGGCTTATTTTATTCCTCATCCGTTGAGTACTATTGCTTTTCATTGCCTGATATCATAATAACGTTGTTTCAGATGCCTGAAAAAAGTTCTGGGCAATTCCAATTCACTTACTGAATTTCAGGGATTTTTGTTGTTGTTACTACTATGTTTTTTTTTTTTTCAGGTGGATGATAAATCTAGTCTTCTAAATTAGTTGGCAATGAAAACTTTCACATTTTAACTTTAAAATGTTAGAAATTTTAATTCATAATACTAATCACCCTCCACACACAAGACTGAGGAAGAACACTGGAAATCCAAACAACAGCAGCTGAGAGTCAATTACGTATATTTAATTTAAACCTCACCTCCTTCCACTCACTTTGGCCAATGATTAACACATTTTTCAACAGAAGTCTTACATAAAATAAAGAAAACAAATTCTTCTTGTTTTGCTTTACTTTCTCTTCATTTTACTGGTATTAGTTTTTCGAGGTCACTTTTGCAATGAAGATATAGCAGTTTAAGGGTGATGGATTTCTGTGAGGACATCAATTCTGTTGCTCTCTAGCCATTTTTACTTTCCCCAAAATGATCAATACCCACAGTTTGGAGTTCTGGAGATCAGTGTTTATCATCTGAACAGATATGGAATAAATTCTTATTTGTGACATTTATTTCAGCTGTTTTGTATTTTTGACCCTTTTTAATTTTCCTATAAGTCCTTGAGAACTGTGACAGATCAAAAAATATTGTAAAATTTCTTGAACCTTCCTAAATGTTTAATAGTGCAGTTTTTCAGAAAATCAAAGCTCTCATATTGCTAGGCTAATATTAAAAAAAGGTGTTTTTGTTTTGTTTTTGTTTTTGTTATTTTGACAAGGTCTCACTTTGCAGTTCAGACTGACCTGAGCTCACTATGTAGCCCAGGCAAGCCTCAAACTCAGCAATCCTCTTGCCACTGCTTCCCAAGTACTGAGATTATAGGCGTGGGCCACCACATCCGGTACTGTGGTATGTGGTACTGACATTACTTACAATTATTCCTTCCAATATAATGTAAATTTTTTTATTTTATGAGTGGAAAACAAAAATTAGCTGGAATGTATCATGTTTGTTACAGACACTTCCTCACTGAATACTGAAAAAAAAATCAATATAAATGACGTTTGGTTTTATTGATAATCTCTCTCACTAATTAAATTGAGTCCTTCTTTTGACATTATGTATATATTATCTTGGGCCTAGAAATGTTTGTTTTTCCCAATATTAAAATAAATCATTGTATTTTTAAGCAATGCTTGAGATAATGTCATCTTTAGACAAAAAACAAAACAACTGGTAAAACAAAAAGATTATTATGTGGAATACTTGATACTAACTTTGCAACTGGGAAGTGAGTTATTCAGAATCACACTGGTTATACTAGAAAGTGCCTTTCTTTTAAAGAAAGTAAATTTGGCATTAGCACATTTGAAATATCTATCCATGGGACCTGACATGATTAAATATTATTATCACTTATCACATACACTTGTACTAATTGTGTATATTGAGTTAGGAAGTTTACCATAACGTTTTGTTTTCCCATGTGGCTTCACACAAAGTGAATGAGTCGGTTAAAAAGGTTAGAAATTTTGCTGGATGTTGTGGCCCATGCTTGAAATGCCAGCAGTGGGGAGGCTGAGCTCCTTTTCCAGAGGAAAGGGATATGCAAAACATATAAACATAATCATACATTATAAGTGTTCAAATGGAGGAATGTCTTTGTTCAGAGCAATTACAAAGCAGAGAGTGATTCATTCTATTTTTCTTGGCCCTGGAATAAAAACACACGATACTTGGGGCCCAATATCTATAACCCAATATCACTTTTTCACATTGCAATGACATCTTATGACTATATGAGTGTATTTTTAAACCAACTAGGTGAATAATTAAAATTGAATGAATTAAAATAAACAGTAAATGAGTCACACCACATTAGTAATAATGTATAATAATTCAGTTAAAAGCACATGAATATCTACAAAATTAAAAGCTGTGATCACAATATACAGTGAATATGTAAATTTTCACAAATTATTAGAGTAAAAGATGTTAATTCTTCTCAAAATGTTTCTCCCTTTAAACAAACATAGCCCATCATTCTTTTAACTCTCTGAAGCAGATCTGGATGGCCTCTTTCATCAGTGTCTTACAAATGTATCAAAGAAACCCAGGCTTGTACAAACACTGCAGTGTGCTCTCTTCTACTTATTCACACACATGTCACCAAGTGGCTTAAGGCTTTTCACCAAAGTCTAAATGAACTTTAAAGGGAAAAGATTTGAACTGACTGAAGACAGAGAGGTAAGCAGATCGTCTAATTAAAGATGTAAGGAGGACTTCCAGAACCATCTCAGAAAGTAGCAAGAACAGTGGAATATGCTTTAGAGGTGAAGGGGAGTGTGCTGCAGGATGCTAATAGCAGAGTGCCTTTTTGCTGCAATAATTTTTAGTTTAATAATTTCACTGTATTTTCCCTTATACCTCAGAATATTCTTTAAAGCATATTGATGCTATAGATATCTCTATATCCTCTCTGTATGTGTATATTTACCAATATATATGAACATGGTTTAATTTTAAAACCATGGTGAAACAATATTTATTTTTTCTGGAGATAAATCTCTGCTAAAAAGAATTACAGAATGAAACCAAAGGAATCTACAAACATAACAGGCAGGGTTGAGATGAGCCAACACTTTGCATTTCTATAAACTGAGGGATCTAAAATTATTGAGCTGCAATTTATTTGGGTACTTTACACATTTTAAATTTTATTTCACTAAAATCAATAATCTTTATAGCTTTAGCTGGTATTAAAACCTTTGAAGACTTTTTTTAAAAATTGAATTCTTTATTAGTACGTTTTATATACAACTCACAATCACACTCAACATTGGGAATTTGTAACAGTATATGACACAAGTTCATTCTCATTTTTACCCATAGCCCTAACCACCCACAACCCCTACCCCTTATATACATTCTATTTTTTTTCTTTCCAAATCATATTTATTCTTTCCCTTCAATACATTCCCTTACCACATTTCCTTTGAATATTTCCTATTTTACAAAATCTATCATACTTTAATGAGAAAATAGAAGTTTTTATAATATACTAGAAACATCACTACAAATGATTTTTCATTTCAGCTGCTGATACTGAGCAATTAAACAGATTCTGATTGTTGTAAAATATTTTAGTAAACTAACATGAATCCCATGAGATTCTTCAACTAGTTTACTAAGCTATGTAGGATAAAAATCAGGGCATGAAAATTACATTAATTCAAAATCAGAAAGATCAAAGATGTTAATTTCATCCATACATATGACATATAGTGCTGGAGACTTAAGAAAGGAGGTAATAAAAGGCTTTTTTTAAACATATTGAATAGGATATGATAATTTTTGAATGGAAATGACAGAAGGCATGTGGAAGGAAAAGGGATAGTGGAGAAAAATGGATTAAACTTGTTAAGGTAAAATAATCTGAGGGCAAGTGGCCAAGCTTGAGTGGGGATTTGATTCTAGATATAATAAACTGATGAACTAAAAGAGGGTCACAGTTCATGGTTGTGTCAGGAACAGAAAGGAAAAAAATGAGGAAGAAAAAAATGAAAGAAAAGTTATTTATTTATTTATTTTTAATAAAGAGAAGGAGAGGGATTGAAGGGAGGTGAGGTAGATGGAAAAAAAGAGAATCGAGATATGTCATGTACAGTAAATATTCCCTATAAAGAATGTGATCATTAAATGTATCTAAAATGAGATGGGAACAGAAATACAATCTGATTCTGCCGGGCGTGGTGGCTCACGCCTGTAATCCCAACACTCGGGAGGCAGAGACGGGAGGATTGCTGAGTTCGAGGCTTGCCTGGGCTACATAGTGAGCTCAGGGCCTGTCTGAACTACAAAGTGAGACCCTGTCTCAAAAAAAAAAAAAATCTGATTCTATAGGCCCAAATAAGATCTGATTCTATAGGCCCATGTGACTCGTGCTACTTATTGTCTTATTTCCATGAGACAGTTTTAATTTGTTTCTGACAGCCAGACAGAGAACTGGACTGGAATGCAGGAGTCCTAACTAAATGTTCAGATTTATTTAGAAAGTCCAACTCACTGTACCTTGAGAAGGTTGTTGAAAATGGCAGGACTTGGCACTTGTAGCCTGAACCATCATTTTCCTTCAATAGTTTTTCTCTTTCACTTTCATTTTTGCAGGATTTTGGGGTTCTTTGCCTTTCAAATGATTATTTGGCATATGCTTTGTTCCAGAAATAACATTTTGTTTTTATGTGTGTTCTTTCAATCTAGATCTGAGTGAAAATAAAGTGAATTCTGGTGAATATCTATGTCTCAGGCTCAGCATTGAAGTCCAAATACAGAAAAGCTGTGCATTGGCAGAGAACCAGCATAGAAACAGAAGAACATGCCAAAGGTCTAACGATAAGAGTCAAAGTTTCTGGCTTATCTATGAAAGAAAATTAACACTTGGGCTTTAAATGAAAAATATCCCATCTTCATGCAAAATGCAGCAACATTAATTAAAATGGTAAAGTCTATTCATATCTTATTTCAGAAGGAGGTAGGTTATTTTTCATTCTGGATGTACTGATTGTTATTCAATAACCTTCCTGGATTTTGCCCTTAACTACATTTATCAACTATGAGAGTTGCTCAGCAAATAAGTTTATAAGGTTAATTGCCAGTGAATTATGCAGAATGCAGAAAATGTGACGGTGGCTGCATATTATAGTGTCATGGGACGGAATATTTCAAAAAGCTCAGCCCTGATCGTTTGTGACATGATGTTTCCTTAATTAGGAATGGCTATTTTCCTACACGTGCTCGCCACATGCAATGCCTGCCAAGATTTAGTTTTTTCAACTCACCATTTTATTAACTACAAAAAGTCAGTTTGTTGAGTTCATGAAAATATTAATACTTAATAATTTTAAAATGTTAATTTTCAAAAGAGCATTTCTACCAATACAAATAGATTTAAATTTCAAAAGGAAATGTATATGTACACATTTGTAAATGTGTATGTAATTATGTGGCAAATTGTATCAAGGGTATTAATAAGCCATAGAATTCACTGGGTAGGAGTTTAAGTTTTTCCCCTAACAATCAAATGGGACATTTGCTTTAAATATTTTTTGGGTGTTCATTAGTAAAAGTTCAGTATCTATTACCTGAAATTCATGAATTAAATAATTTTCATTATATCTTTAATAAAACAAAGTGAAGAACAATAGAATTTAGCATAAGTATTTGTCCAAAAAAATGTTTTAGCCCAGTATAACTCCCATTTGTTAAACTGAGTATATTGGATTACTTATAGCCTGTTAGATTATTGAAGATAGCTTTCAACAAACAATAAAATGCCTTTTGAATTGTTGTTTAACTGTGAAAGTTTAATACCGAAGGAGAGAACAGGGATTCTTTTTGACATTTTTATAGTCCTGACAATATTGGAAGAATTCTTCAGCATCTGTGGCCTGCAGAGCCCTGGACAAAATGAGCCCTGCAGTCTCCTTGACCTCCTCTGATTTCACTACTTCCCAGCTTACTAAATTTCTACCGTAACCATCATCTTTCTGTACCTCAGACATTCCAGCCTCATTTCACTGTAGGCTGTTTCTGCCATTTTTTTTTCTACTTGAATAATCTTATTTCAAAATTTGGATATCTAGTGAATGGTTGTCATTTGGATCTCCAACAGATATTTTTTTTTTTCAGAAAGAGGGGGAGGTTCCAGATAGTTTAATACACAAAGTCTCACCTTGTTTTTTAATGAAATTCTTTATTGGTACATTTTGTATGTGCATCATAACCACACTCAACACTGCGAATTTGTACCAGTATATGACACAACTTAATTTTCACTTTTCCCATTCCCCTACCCACCCAACAACATTCCTGCCCCATATACATATGCTTTGTTTCCCTTTGTAACATCATATTTTTTTCTTTCCCCATTACTTACCCATAACCTTTCCCTTTGATTATTTTCTATGTCACAATATCTATCATGCATTGTAGAACTTATCTACATCTCTAGATTCTCATACCATAGAAAAGATGTGGTATTTATATTGTTGATCTCTGTCTCTCTCTGTCTGTCTCTCTCTCTCTCCTCTCTCTCTTTATTGTCTAATGCTTAGAATTACAAAAGAATATAGTTACATTTCTGTTTAATTTATATCTCTTCTGTCTCTAAAACATCAGGAATATGGCATCTCTTAGAATCACCAATTTACATCAGTTAAAAAGGTAGTAATTTTAAAACATTAGTTGAATTCAAGAAAGAATAAAGTGTGGGCCGGAGGGTTAGCTCAGTGGTTCCGGCGCCTGCCTCGCAAGCACAAGGTCCTGAGTTCGATCCTCGGTAACCATGTACAATGCTGGGCATAGTCACTCACGCCCACCAGCCATCAATACCACATACCACAGTGCCAGGTATGGTGGCTCACATCTGTAATCCCAGCATTCGTGAGGCAGAGCCAGGAGGATTGCTGTGTTTGAGGCTTGCCTGGACTACATAGTGAGCTCAGAGCCAGCCTGAACTACAAAGAGAGACACTGTCTCAAAAAAATAAAAATTAAAAATAAATAAATAAATAAAGTGTAATATTGTATATGTGAAACTTTCCATAAAACATTAAATGAATTTCATTCTCAATCCACTTATTATAGACTGAAATACTCTCAAAGCTCAGGCTAATATGTGTGTGAAACTTTCTGCTTTTTTGAAGGAGTTAATAAGAATGAATGTAGATTGGACTACAATGCCAAACATCTGTCTCATTTAAACTGGGGCTTAAAACCTATTGTTAGGATGAATTTGGACCCCAAATGCCAGATTTTATATATAACACATGTTACATTTTAATGTTTACTCCACAAAATTTTCTTTATTTTTTGGCAAAAAAAAATCATTTCCATTCTATGTGAGACATACTGGGCTTTTAAAAAAAATATTTATTGGAACAATATACATACACATCACAATTAACATTACACACTGAGAATTTGTACCAGTATATCACATACTTTAATTCTCATTTTTGCCGTTCCCTTACCCACCCTATAACCTCCCTGCCTCTGTATACATAAGCCTTGTTTCCTTTTTTAACCATCAACTTTTTTCTTTCCCCTCATTATTTACCCTAAACCCCATTTCTTTTTGAATATTTACTATTTTACAATGTTTTTATTTTTAAGTCTCAGCTTTTAAAGTAAATGGGATAGTGGCAGAATGTTAAAATACCCTAAAAATTGTGTATAAGGTATTTATAGTATGACATTTCTATTTCAATTCAGTTATGACAGAAACCCATATATAACACCAATTTAAATGAGTTATTTTGTCTATTAATGAAATATGGTATATACTGACTTCAGTTTAATTCTTTACTCTTTCTGCAAATGAATTTTACCTCCTAGTCCTGAATTGCTGCTTTAGCTCATACCATCATATTTGTACTCCAAAAAGCAGAGAGAAATAAGAAGATAGAGAAATAACAGATGAAGAATGTCTCAGCACTTATGATGTTCTCACTGTAACCTGAGAGATATGGTTCTCCACATTCAATTATTTATTCAACACATATTTAACAACAGTAATTAGAAGTAAATCTACAACCCATTTTTCTTTCCACTTGGCTTCTGTGATATGTTAATTATGAGGAATTATTCTAAGAGATGGGAAAATATCAATGAATAAGACCATCAATTCTGACTCCATGGAATTTATGTGCATGCAGAAGAAAGATAAATTTAAAAGGAACAGTCTGTTATGTGCAGGTAGATCCACTGGGTGATGGAACCTGACACAGTGTATGGAGCCAAGACAGAGAGCAGAGGAAGAAGGAGGGGAAGTAGGCAACTGCACTGCTGGGAACCCAAATCGGAGCAACTCTAAAGGTATTTGTGAGGTATAATCAGTGGTGTGCAGTAATCAGTTCAAGGGAACAGATGTTTGAGTTTTGAGACTATAGTTCTTAAAATACACATTTTTTATAAAAGTACCTCAAATGACCTTCTCTGCACAATACATGATTTTTAGTACTTTGCCTTTAGTTGGAAAATGCTTTTCAGAGCACTAAGATGACAGAAAGAGTGGATTATCTTTCTAGTCTTGTGCTTCACAATGAATGCAGTCCCATCTGGCCCCTGCAATTTCTATCTCTTGTACTGAAAGGCTGTCCCACAATGTATTCATGAGTACCAGCTTTAGCATGCCAGGAGCTTGTGACACACAAATTGGCAAGGCAGACAATCAAAGGCTGAATAGCCATGTACTTTAAAAACCCAGCATCCTCCAGTCTTGAGGAAAAAATGATGGTATAAATTAGACCATATGCCAGCTCTTTGAATATAATTATTACTGTCTCTAGCTAATGTCGCCTGAATCTCAGATACAAACTAATGAAGATCTATGGCCTTAGAATGTGCTGAGAAGCTTTCTAATGGGGAATCTAAGATATGAATTAGAAAGCAGGAATAGGTTTAACTCTTTATGCTTGTCAGAGGCAACTTAGTAAATATGCTGTGTGTTAAATGATTTGTAAGGTGTGTGTGTGTGTGTGTGTGTGTGTGTGTGAGGGAGTAATGAAGTGGGGAAAAAGTTATTTAGGCTATTATGATTAATGTGCCACTCATATCTCTGAATGACAGCTTGCTATTACATTCCATAGACATAAAGTACAGAAGATCAAATCTCAAAATAGAAAAATCAAGAATGGGAAAAATCCATTAAAGATGGCAGCTCAAAGTCTGGATTCAGATGACTTTTCATCCTGGAAAAGAGCCATGTTCTGAGCTATAACATGAAAACAGAAATTTAAAAAACTGAAAAGAAATGATCAGAGACATCTGGTTGAATGGAGCTGGTACATTTATTTGACTTTCTTGTACTATGGAAGATTTCTTAATTTTTTAACTGAGTATTACCCTTTTAAAACACTACAAATGAAGTTATATTGCTGTAACACTGAATCTCTAGCAAGAAAAGCACAAAATTTGGTGCATTTTTTGATGTTTGCCTTATTAACTAACACAATTTAGAAATATGATTTCCGGGCCGGAGGGTTAGCTCAGTGGTTCCGGCGCCTGCCTCGCAAGCGCAAGGTCCTGAGTTCGATCCCCGGTATCCACATATAATGCTGGGCGTGGAGACACGCCCACCAACAATCAACACCGCATACCACAATGCCGGACGTGGTGGCTCACGCCTGTCATCCCAGCACTCGGGAGGCAGAGACAGGAGGATTGCTG
>PVIC010010465.1:0-43342 GCA_004025085.1 Thryonomys swinderianus
GCTGGATGTAAAGGAAAGGAGAGATATAGGGAAACAGCCAGCTGGAAAGGATGGGGTGCAAATGGCAGCACGTGGAAATAGACATTAACATACTAAACCAGCCTCTGCTTCCTCAACTCACATCACGCAAAGCTACATTTGTGTAGCTCTTAATAAATATCACTATTAAATAAGTTATTTTTGCTGGTCTAGTACACACTTGCATCATGCTTAGGAAGTGGCCTCCTCATCACAGTCGCTTCGGCAACTTTTCAGGGTGAATGTGGCCATTTCAGGGCTCCCTCCTCGTGGCTCCACCCAGGCAGTGAACATTTGCACATTAGCCAGCGACTCTACAGGCTGACTCTCCCCAACTCTGCGCGTTTCACACTGTGAAATGCTATTGTATTACCATTTCCTTCCATGCTACACTAATAAGCATGGGGAGCATCAGCCTTCAAGGACACAATGTTTATTTGATTGTCCCAAGAGCCATTTTCAGACTATTAAACTACTCTCTCCAAAACTGGAAATATCTTTTTTATGATAAGGAGAGTTGAGTGAGGCCTGTTCTTCCAAAAGTCTTTCTCTGATATTTATGATATATGCAGTGTCATAATAAAGCAGCAATAGCTTCTACTATTTCTGAACCTTCCCATAACTTGTCTGATAATGGTAATGGTAATTCACTGGAAAACATACTGGAAAGGAGAATATTGGCCCTACGGTACTTGGCTAACATCATGTGCAAGGCAAAGTTTTGGTCCACATACAGCAGAAAACATATCAAATATTTTAAAAATTAAATAATTTTGGGGTTTTGTTTTGTTTTGTGTTGGGGTTTTTGATATTGGAGGTCAAACCGAGGACCTTCAACTTGCCAGGCAGGCATGGCACCACCGAGCTATGTCCCCACCACCTGAGTGGATTTAGATAAGCATACCAATAAACACAAAAGGACTTTCTCTTTATATTTTAGACGGACCACTTCAAATGTACTCAAATAATATAATTTTAAGTGAATGAAAATATAGTTCTAAGAGTTTTTTTTTAAATTAGAATCCAGAGCTATGAGAAAAATATATTAAGAATTATTAAATTAGTAAAAAATAGTAAATATAATGATAACCTTATTTACATTTCTATCACTTAGAGGACTTTGTTTTTCAGAGAAACCATAAATTGTAGTTCTTTTCTGCACACAAGTGTCATGCTCATCCTGAAAAGTATGAAAATTAGACACACTGGAACCAAAATATTTATGGATGCTTGACAAAACATTAATCCATAAAGGACTGATTATCACTCCAGAGTTTCTTGTTCTGACAGTGTCTTAGACATTTCAGAGAACTGTGAAAATTTAGAGGAAAAAAGTGCCTCCATTTTCATAGACTATAAAACTCACAATTTGAGTAACATATTCCGTGACACATCAGAGTTTATAAACTGAATAAGGCCAGCTCTTACAACTGGCTAACAAGATGAACCTAACTGAACTGGTACATAGCAAGGAAATTTTTTCCTGAGTTTCATGATTTTATTAAACCATATTTTCTCATCTGTTACAATAAAAAGTACAGGTCTTGCTTGTATGTCAATCATGCTATAGATCTTGTTTATTGACATGTTGATTTTGAGCCCCAGGTTTCAAACTTCAGTACATCAGGATGGTTTATGTGATATGATGTATAAGTAGATGTCCATTGAAAGCCTCATGGGCTCAAAGGTGGGGCTTTGGAGAGTGACCGAATCATAGGTGCATGAGACTGCTAGGCCAATGATTAATGTAACAGTTCTTCAGGTGGGTGACGGATTTACTGAAGAGGCCAGACCCACTCTGAGTGTGGCAAATACCAGCCCATGCACTTGTAGCCTGGGTGAGAATAAAGAGATCGGAAAGGTCCCTGTTTGCTATCCCATGAGCTGTTTCCTATGAGGCCCTTCTTCCACGCTTCTCTGCCATGGAGCCAGCTGACTATGGACTGAAATCTCTACAAACCATGAGATAAAATAAACCTTTCCTCCTCTGACATGTGGGTGTTGGGTGTTTTGTCCCAATAGAGAAAAAATTACTAAGACAGAAGAAATTGCTGAATGTGTTTTGCTAAAAATAATTGGAACACAATACTACTGTAGCTGTCTTATTCTTTCTAGAAAACACCCTAAAACCTGAAAATCAAATAAAATAATTTAACCTAAACTTCTATTGAATTAGGAATATACTAGCTATTGAAGTAATAGTATTGAAGTACCAAACAGTAGATACGTGAAATAACTCACTTAGGTTACCTTAGAGATTGTACCTCAGAGTTTCTTTATACCTCAAATAGAGTCTGCTTGCAAGACCTCAGATATGTGTGGTCTGCTCTGGGCTGTGATCCTCTCTGAGGCTCGTCTGAGGAAATGTTCACTTCTGTGCTTGTGTGATTGTGTAACTGTGGTCAGCTCATCATTCTTTGTGTGCCTTGGACTGAGGAGTATCATTTCTGGCTTTCTGTCATTAACAGCTGCAGGCTGACCTGCAAACTTGAGTGTAACCTTGGACCCACCTGTGTGTCTGTTTGGTTCCTAAAACCAGAGGGGGTCTGTGTCTACTTCTAAGGCAGTTTTGTGATTTAACATAATTTATCAAAGTGACATAATCTAAGTGTATAAATGTATCTTTTTATGTCTTGCCAGAGCAAGTCTATGGTTGTGCCAATACTCAAAGAACAGGAATCATCCAAAGTCATAAATAAATGGTATCTTGAATCACACACCATCAGGGTTTTCTGCCACATTGACACACTTGTTACTCCAATGGAAAGTGATTATTTCAAGTACTTAAAACAAAGTGGTTTGAGAAGATATCAGTATCCAGTCTCCACCATTACACTCCACCATTATCACTCCACCATAACAACCAATGAAAGAGGGGAACAAATTGGAAGCAAACAACATTTCTTGGGTCTGTCTGGGAGGATGACCACAAGGCAGACTTCGCTGCACAAATGTTGAAAAGAAATGGGTGAATACAGAGAATGACAACTTACTAGAGCAAAATCCATGGAAATAAATCTTGCAGACAACCAGTACTGAGGTAAGGGTTTAAAACTACACCAGACAGATTGCTGGAATCAGTGTAGAAAACTCAGAGAAGGTGGAACTCCAGGGGGAGCAGTCGTAGTTGATGACTCATCTGTTTGGGGTTTCTTTCTGATCTGATCTAGTGCTAGATCTCTAGTGAATGTTGGAGAAAAATCTTTTCATGCTTCCAAGAAAGGAAATGGAAAAACTTTGAAATATTCCAGTGCTGGGTTCTATTTAATGACACTTCTTTAGGAGAAAATGTTTTATCAAAGTCTCATTGTTGGGGTTTTTCAGACCCTAACCTATCGAGGATGACAGAAGTATTCAACTCCAACCCTCTCTAGCTACACAGTCTAAAAAGAAAAGAAAGGAAAGGAAAAGAAAAGAAAAGAAAAGAAAAGAAAAGAAAAGAAAAGAAAAGAAAAGAAAACTTAGATCCACTGATGAAGCCCACAGACAAGAGCCTTAAGAACAAATCTTAAGTCTATTGAACATTTACACTCCTCCTACATGCTGCCTCTACATTTCTAAAGTTTAATTTAATTCCTCTTAGTTTAATTCCTCTTAGTCAAAACACTCTATCTTTCAATAAAATATGGTAAGGCATAATAAAAGAAAAAAACTATGCATGAATGAAAACGTACCAGAACTAAAGAATATATAATAGTCATGTTAAAATTTTCTGAGTAGCACTTATAAAAACCTATGTTCTTGAAAAAAGCATGATTTTAAAAGTCACTATGTACAAACAGAATCAGTAGTGTTTAAATACCTCTTTCAGAACAGGTGAACAATGCGAAGTTATGTGTGTCTTATGTCAGTGCTTACTAAAAATTAACATCAGCAAAGAAGGGATTTAATAATCAAGGGAGGATAATATCAAAATTATGTGGCTGTCAGTTGTCCCTTTCTTTAGTCACTTCAGCATCACCAATACAGTCATGAAAACAGTGGTCTGAGTGGCAGGGATGAAAGTTTTATGTATTATGACTACATGGGCTGTGGGCTTCCCCTCACCAAATATCTCTGGCATACAACTGTTTCTATCTGGCCCCTTTGCCAGGGGCTCAGGTCAACACTAAGTCTTCAATATGAAGTTACTCTTTAGTGTGATTGGCCAGCTCTCTGGTGGAAGATTGGTTGAGCTGGATGCTTCTATAATGAAAGGGAAATCACTTTATTCTTATTGGACTAGAAGTATACTCTGGATGGAGATTTATCTTCCTTGCATGTAAGGTTTTGCCAAAGCAATAGATCATAGGCTTATACATTGTCTTATCCATTGTCCATAATTAATAATATCATCTATTGTTCTACATAGTATTTCTTCAAATTAAGAAATTCATTCACAGCAAAACAAGCATGGCAATGGTCCTGTGACCTCGGTATTCAGTGGCCCTGTTATGTTCCCTAACAGCAGATGTCATTGGCTTGACAGAATGATGGAATAGCCTGCCAAGGACAAAGACACAGCACCAACTAGATGGCAGTGCCACAAAGGGCTGGAGAGAGGCTCTTCTGACGATGTGTATATGCTCAGGCCAGCAAATAATATACTCATTCTCTGCCACAGTCAAGAGTCAGCCAAGGGTCCAGAGTATACACTGACCGGAATGGAATCAATCGCTATTCTTGCTAGTGACTCAGCAGTCAAAATATGCTTTTTGTTTCAGTGAACATGCATTCTCCTGATCTAGAGTGTGTTTTCTAGCAGGAGGAATTTTTCTGCCAAGAGACACAATAACTTTGATTTCACTGAACTGAAGTTAAAGATCACTCCCCTGACACTTTGAGATACTCAGGTATCTGATTCAATAGGCAAGATCTTGGGCTGGCTGGATTCATTGCTGGTGACTATCAAAGGGAAATTAGAGTATTATTCCACTTCGGCAAAGCATGCATGGAATCCAGAGGATGTCTTGGTACCACTTAAGATTACCACGTGCTGTGTTAACAGTGGAAGGCCAGTGTCAAACAGCCTACAGCAAGTACCACTGTTGGTGGCGTAGAATTTTCAGCAGTAAGGATTGCTTCAGCCCACCAGGTAACAACTCACAGCCAACTGAGATGTTTGCTGAAAACAAGTAAATCCAGAACAGATTAATGAAAGAAGGTATCTATAAATATCATCTATAACCACATGAACGATTCCAGAAATTAAGATCTTATTTATACAAGTATTCTTTACTTTTCTATTTTGTTTTCAATTTATTTGTGTGTGTATTTCAAATAGCTGTGCTTTCTCCCCTCCTATTTCCTTATCATCTAATTCAACATAAAATTATCAGCCTTACACTGCAGGTTTTGGATAGCGTTAATTTTCTATCATAAGATGTAAGTTGCGGTGTAACTTAGGGTGCCACTCCTGCCTCATCATAGTTACGGAATACAAACAAGGGTGCGCACAACTCAAGGACTTTCCCTCCTCTTCTGGAGAAGTGGGTGGAGCATTTTCAGTTGTATATAGGAGAAATAGGGTGGTTTAAACATAATATCAGCTTGTTATTCCCTTTATTTGGAAAGTGCAGGTAGTTTGAGGAGATGTGCGAGAGTGTCATGCTGACAGGGAACATACTGGAGATGGGTAATTTCATGCATCCTCTGAAGGGGGCCATGCATACCCGTTTCTCAGTTAAACATTGTTTCCAAGTGAGACTGTGAAGATATTCTTGGCTGAGTTTAGCATTTAAATCAGTATGATCTTTGTTGTGCAGGGCTGTGACCCAATCAATTGAGGGTCTCAATAGAAGAAAAAGTTGTAAGAAGGAGAATTTACATTCTCTTTGCCTGGTTGGCTAGGATGGGTGGGACCTGAATCTCCTTCCAACCCCGAACTGAAACATATATTTGACTATCCTGGTTTGCAAGATTCTGGACTCAGAATAGTGTTTACTTTCCATTCTCCTGATTTTACAGTTTGTAACTTCCAGGTGGTAGTAGGACTTCTCAGCCCCTAGCCTCCATAACTCCATAATCATGAGAATCAAATCTTTGTTCTCTGTCTCTGTCTCTCTGTCTCTGTCTCTGTCTGTCTGTCTCTCTCTCTGTGTCTCTCTGTCTGTCTTTCTCTCTGTCTTTATGTCTCTCTCTGTACCTTTCTCTCTCCTTTCCTTTCTCTCCCCATTCCATCCTGTTCTCATACTCTGAAGTTCTGAAATAGTCAAAATTATGAAGCCAGTAAAAGGATACATTTTTTTTCCAGAGAAATGAGGAACAGGTTAGAGGCTTTGTTGGATGCAGGTCATGAAATACTTCTCAAAGCAATACAATGTATAAGGTCAATAATGAACTCCAATATATCCTCTAGATTTCGGGCAATGCTGCCATGTCTGTATAGTCACTGGCTGTAGAAAGGGCACCAGCTGAGGGTGTGAATGGTGGAGACAGGTAGAGAGCATAGAAGAAATCTCTTAATTTTCTGCTCCATTTTTCTGTAACCTAAAAATGAGAAAAATAAAACATAAACATTGGGGCAATGTTTCTTAAGAGAGCATGTTTGAAGATGAAGAAAATGAATAGTCATGCTAACATTGTTGGTCATTGAAATTCACAGTGTATAAGAGAAAGAGAATAAGTATAATAAAATTTGTAAAATTGAATAAAAATCACAGCCTTGAGTTTGAAAATGAAGCATCATTCTATGTCTAAGATATTTTATCTTTGCAACATATGTTTTCCAACTTTGCTGAAGAAGTCTGTAAAGAGAGACTAAGAGAGAGGCAGAAAGAGTAAACTCCAAATTTCAGTCTATAACTGTATTTTTTTACATTTTTATTGGTACATTATATATGCACATCATAGTTACACTCCACATTGAGAATTTGTACCAGTATATGAGAACTTAATTCTCATCCCCCCACCCCATGCTACCTCCCCCACCCCTATACACACAAGCACTGTTTCCTCTTTTTTACAATCAATTTTTTCTTTCTTTATTATTTACCCCTAAGCCCCATTACCCTTTGAATATTTACTATTTCACAATATATAACTGTATCTTACCTGTAAATGGTCCCATGATGAAATGGTTGGCTGCATAGCAGTGTGGATAGGTCGTGGTGTCTCCCTCTTGAACTGAGCAGTGACTCAGGGCTCCTGCAGAGGTGTTTTGGAGATGCGCTAACTTGTCATAGCCACGTGGCTTTGAGTGGACAAACTTCCTCTGAGTAACCTGAGGGGATATTCGGAAGAAGTGAGGAGATGGTGGTTTCTGTGAAGGAAAGAAAAGATGTCCCTACATTCCGTATGATCAGCTCCTTCCTCAGAGTCTTCCCTGCCCACTGAATTGCAGAAGTGCCCAGTGAGCCCCAGACTGTTTTTTAAATCAGTCAACTCCAAGAAAATTAGGTATATGGATGTGTTTAAGTAACTTATGTCAAAAATTAACTACACATTTTAGAATGCATTACAATGCGGCTAATAAAAGTAAAATATATGTATGTGGTTTTCATTTATGATTCAATTTTAATACTGTTTGACAATAGTGATATTTTGGCTCTCATCACTGTTTTCTTTGTAAGTATATTTTTAATTAGGTTGTTTGTCCTATTTCTTACTGACAAGTAATGATTCATAGATCCAAAATTTTACTGGCCATATTTCTGAGATTTAGTCAATATTTTCCCTCTACCTTCATTTGTGTTTGAAATGAAATACTTCCTATTTGTACTTCTGTCAAACTTTGCACAGTATTTTGCCTTCTCTGTCTTCGTGATGTTAGCAACCGTGGAGTAGGAGGGTCCTCCTGGGACAAAAGATGGAGGGATTCCCCAGGCTTAGTAAATGAATGTCAACTCATCGTGCCTCCTGGTGTGGCCCTGTTCTTGCCTCTCTTTCTGCTATGTATGGAAGGTTCCCACCATTCATCTCGCATGAGGAGCAAGGCACCATGGGAGCAGGCTGGACTCCATGCTGTCTCCCAGGACGAGACCAGCTGCAGATCCACCCCTGACACAAGGAAGAGGCTCCTTCCTGTGTGAAGGGCAGTTTCTAAGATTCCAACCCATAGCCGTGGAAAATTAGTGAACCCCAGAACCCCCGCAACCACATAAGAGTCAACCCTTTTCTTTAATTAAGAGTTCAGGGCCGGAGGGTTAGCTCAGTGGTTCCGGCGCCTGCCTCGCAAGCACAAGGTCCTGAGTTCGATCGCCGGTAACCACATACAATGCTGGGCGTGGAGGCTCACACCCACCAGCAATCAATACCACATACCACAGTGCCAGGTGTGGTGGCTCATGCCTGTCATCCCAGCACTTGGGAGGCAGAGACAGGAGGATTGCTGAGTTCAAGGCTTGCCTGAGCTATAGAGTGAGCTCAGGGCCAGCCTGAACTGCAAAGTGAGACTCTGTCTCAAAAAAAAAAAAAAAAAAAAAAAAAAGTTCAGTCTGATCTGTTGGAACTAGACACACTTCCTCCCTTCTCAAGCTGAGGTCCCTTCCTCATTTCCTCTTCTTTTTTATGTAAAGCTTTTCCTATGCAGCTGTGCTGTCACCTGTTTTAATTTTCATTATCACAGAAATAAGGTGTCCTGTGTCCAGTATCAGCAGCTGTGATGATTGCTTGGATACATTATTTTACCGGTGTTTGAAAAACAGTGGTGTGTATTTTATAACCTTGTTCTCATTTATTAGCTTAAGTCCATTAAATGTATCTGCCCATCAGTTATGTGAGGGTACAGGATTTTCTCCAGTTTCTGGAAATCATATTATAGCTGTATCTTTGAGCTGAAATGTATCGATCTTCATAATGATGAAAGAAAAGGAAGAAATTCAATGGAATTGCTTTTCTATGTGCCACAAAGATATGGAGGGCAGGTTTCAGATGCCACTGACAAAAAGCTTCTAGCAATAGATTATAGTACTTAAGAAACATATCCTGTAGAATCCCCACAGTTTGATTTAGACCCACCAAGACTACTTGTAGATTCAATTATGCATCAGGCAGATATTGTACAAGGAGGAGCAGTCCTGAGAGATAATCTCATTCACATCCCATTAATGCAATGAATTAGGCTCTGGAGGAGTAACTTGCATTTCAAGAGCTAGGGTCTGGGGTATAAGACATGCATACGATTAGAACAGCCCAGCTAGAAGCAATTATCTACAGATTGCCTCTGGCACCCTCTGAGGAGTACTTCCTCCTGAAAGGACATGGCACTGTCCCGTGTTCCATCTGAATTTAGTAATTGTAACCGTTCATTTGGAAGATAGAAAGCTTTATAAAGAGTTTAAAATTCCACCATGGCCAACAGTTCTCTAATTCTCCACACCCTTCCGCCTTTATCCTATTTCTTTTTAGAAGCTTTCCAAATTTTAAAATTATACTAGGCCTGGAAATAAGCATACTTCCTCGAAATGTGAAAGTGCATGTGTTCTAATCTAGAAATGACTTGAGTAAACTCAAGACAAATTTGGTGTTTGGCCCAAAAGGAAGACACAGTATTGAGGAAGACAGGAGGGACACTCACTTATTAGATCAGCCCTTACAGATTAGTTTATATGTATCAGGCATTGTGTCATGAAACAAGAGTGGAAAATAATTTTTAGTTTTTAGTTCCACTTAGCCAAATAATAATGGTACACTATGATAAGTACAGCAATGGAGGCAGGGGACCCCTCAGTCCATTTGGGCTACTGTAGGAAAATAGGCACAAACTGTGCAACTTATAAGCAAGTATTTATTTCCTTCAGTTCTGGAGTCTGGGAAGTCCAACGTCAGGGTTCGAGCAGATTTGGTGTTGAGCACAGTTGTAGCTTCTGGAACCCCAAAGTCCTTCCTCTCTGTGCTCCAGGGTGGCAGAGTGAACAAGCTCTTTCAGCGCGTTTCTGTACTGCATCAAGTAGCAGTTCCAAAGGGCCCAACCTCTAGCACTGTCAGCTTAGACATTCGATATTATGGTGCAGATTGGGGGAGGGGAGGCTTGGGTTACAAACACTTAGATCACGGCACAGCCCAAGCCTGCCTGGGACATGTATGGGAAAAGCATCCCAGCAGTGGGTATGGTTGGGTTGATCACTGACAGGTGATTGTACTCCAGGACTCTATTGTGAGTAAGAATTTGTTCAATAGTGGAGTTATTGAAAGAAAAGGGTACATGTGCAGCATCCTTGCCTATGCAATAGAAGATGAAATAACATGCAAGCAAAATATCTTTGTCTTTATGCAATGTCTGCCAACCTTAAATATTGGGTACAATTTGGTGAGACGTCCACACAACATTCTGTGTAACTGAAACGCTTAGGCAGTGAGCACCTCAAGTGAGAGGGGGTCAGTCCAAACGCCATCTTATCTGCCAGTGTGTTTGGAACCTTAGCACAGACTCTCACGCTCCATACACACGCCTTTCTGTACAGGTGACCATCACCTCTCCACCACTGCACAGACCCAGTCTTGCATAGCAAAGCAGCAGAAAGGCTTGTTCCAATTTTGGTGGCCTGATTGTACTCCAGGACTCTATTGTGTGGGGTCTTGTCTTGCCTCTCGATGATAATTATAGCCTGTAGTCCATGCAAATGAAACTGAGATGAAACGTGTGATTTCAATTAGAGGGCCAAGTCTGGCAATTTGGAGCTGTCATAGCTAACACTTCCCTGTAAAATACGAGTTTTGCCTCAATCTGAATTTTCAAAGCTACCCTTAAAAATGCTGAACATAACACAGATAATTTGTAGTTTATAACAATCATGCTAGAGTTCACTGTTTATTTTCACTGAGTAAACCATATAGCAAACACAAGGAAGGAAGGAAGGAAGGAAGGAAGGAAGGAAGGAAGGAAGGAAGGAAGGAAGGAAGGAAGGAAGGAAGGAAGGAAGGAAGGAAGGGGGAGGGAGGGAGGGGGAGAGGGAGGGGGAAAGGAGAGAGGAAGAAGGAAGGAAACAATATATATTATCATATCAAGTAGTATTTCTACTCCAAGCAATGCTTTCGCATTTGCTCTGATTCCCTAAATAAGCTTCTACATAACATTAAATTGCAGCAGCTGTATAAACATTAGTCATTGAAAAATAAATCAAAATCTTCTAAAAAGTTTGCTCACTGTTCTATAGTTTCCCACTTCATAAATTTATGCCCAACGTGAGTACATGTGAAAACATACATTACATCTGTCGGCAGTGCTTCCTATTGACTGACCCTGAAGGGAGAGAGCACACTGACCACTGAAATGGGAAATGGATTAGCACAAATAATGTAACAGATCACCAGAATAGATATGTGTTCTGCTGCAAAAAATCAGTCTTGGGGCCAGAGATTCGGCTCAGTGGTTCCAGCACCTGCCTCACAAGTGCAATGGTCCTGAGTTCGATCTCCAATAACCACATACAACGCTGGGCATGGTGACTCACACCCACCAGCCATCAATACCACATACCATAGTGCCGGGTGGTGGCTCACGCCTGTAATCCCAGCACTCGGGAGGCAGAGGCAGGAGGATTGCTGGGTTTGAGGCTTGCCTGGGCTACATAGTGAGATCAGTGCCAGCCTGAACTACAAACCGTGATCCTGTCTCAAAAAAAAAAAAATTGTCTTGTTTTTCACTCCATATATGCATGTGTTGGCTGGGACACGTGCTATGTATATACAAGAATGATCAAAACATAGCAAATCATCACATTTTAAAAATCTATCACCTTAAAAGGCCAAGTGTGATGCTGATCTGTTTCCATTTGGAAACTTGACTTCTCTTACCTGTATGGGTTCTTAGAACATTCAGGATCTGGATGAGATCTCAGCGCTCTAAACCTTTAGTCTGAGCATCTTAATGTGACACTTTGCTCTCTGACCAGTCTAATAATTTCTCTCTTCCCTCCCATTCTTGGAGTCAAAACTTGGGGCTTTTTCTTTTCTTAATCAATCACGGGATCCTGTGGAAGCCTACAACACCCACTTTTTAATTATGTTGTCTCTCCAACTGCAATGTAACAGGACTGATTATAGCATTAAATTTAATCCTTTATCTCCCTTTGATTAAGTGGACATTCACAACTCTCTAGGAAAGATTTCCCTAGGCTGCTTTGTTGAAGCCAAACTCTAACGTTTGGCAGCCGGACAGCCCTGGATGGACATCGTGCTGGACATTTACAAATCTCAGCCTCAGATGTTGTGTCTTCACAAGGAAGGGGCTGAAGGATGGCTGTGGCTTCCTAAAATGAGTCTGTGCCTCACTGGAGAACTTTATACTTAAAATAAGACCAAGAATTTCATCTTTCCTTCTGTCCTCTGTCACTCTTCTTTCCCATGTTCCTGTGTCAAGATAAAAGCCTTTGGCCCTAACTATGATAAGTTAAGGCTTTTAAGGAAGAGCAGACAAGAGAAGTCAATTATGGGCTTAAGCTTTGGTAATATACTCCAAGTTTTCACAGGCAACTGGATGATTTCTCTTCTTTTCCACACCACTTGCTCTGTTTGGACGCAGCCTGTGAGGGAAAATTCACTTTTCGGCCAGTTGCACTTATGAAAAGGCTCTGAGCAAAATCCCACATGCTCTGACCCAGCTGGGGCACAGCCTGAGTGGATCCTTAATGACGGGAGCTGGGGAATTCAGGAGAGTGGCCCCAACAGGGTATGGTAATAGCATGTTGGAGCTCAGGCTGGAGCCTGGGAAGCTTCCCATCTGGACTGGGTTCTTATTAGCACCTCTACTCTGGTCAGGAATCGGGCTGGGAACACCACCATTCCCGGAAGCTACCTCAGGTTTTCCTACCCTAAGGACAGGTCCGGCATGTTTTCTGAGATGGCTTAGCCTTATAAATCCGCTGTGAAGAAAACAGAATATTTACCCAATATCCTACAAAGCTAAATTGTCAAATATTCACTCACCAGCTTTTTTTTTTTTAAAAAAAGCACCATGTAATTATAGAACAGCCTATAAATGCATATCAGTCCCTCTTTGTGGTGAGGTGACTAGAAGTGATGATTTCACCCATATGCTATGTTTTACAGCCTATTAAATCCAATTTACATCCCATCTTCGAGTCTGTTTTCTCTCTTACTTTAATTTATATTTTACTAACTGTGTTAGCATCAACGTGCTATCTGGAGTAAAGCAGTCGCTGAAGAGCGTCCTGGCGTCGTCTACCTGTGCGCGCCTTTCTCTCCTTCGCGTGCGCTGACTGGATCGCGGCCACCTCGTTAGCCAGCTTTCAGTCAAGCGAGGGGAGCGCACGCACTGAGACCGCTGCATATGGCAGACAGTGCTGAAGAACTCCAGGGGGAATACTTTCTGCCAATTTCGCCGTCTAAATCTGTTTTATGTTCACATTAGTGTCCTCATCTGAGAATAGAAATCCAGCTTCATTGAAGTCTCAGTCAGCCCTGCCTTCCTATTGGAATGTGGACGTGTTCCTCAAACCTGCGTGTGCAACAGCGAACCAACCGCTGAGCAACCAACGCTCCTTCTGACTCGCCTAACGCCACACTCGTTCGGTCAGCCGTGGGCAACTTCTCCTTTCTGTTCAAAAGTCTGGGGTGTGACTTACGGTTTTGTCGATACACACTAAAGGCCACAGAAAGGGGGCCGTGACGACTCTGCCGCCAGTGGGACTCAGGTGTGCTCTGTTCTGCTGAGTCGCTCTACTACCTGCATGAAGCACCTGGGCCTGGGAGGAAAACGGTGAGAAAGGTGAATGCTGAGGCTCTCAGTGTATTGGCCGGATCAGTGCTTGTATTTAGAAAAGCTTTTGAGCTATTTATGGCTTTGTCCTTTTAAGAAATGTTTTTTGTTTATCTTCCTGAGCAGCACAGGAAACCACTTCGTAAAGAATCCAGAGATGGGTAATACGTAGATGGGTTTTCCCCCCAGGAAATTAAGAGCCAGTGAGAAAGGCAAGCACCTAAATATTTGCATAGTCTGATGGAAGTATAAATTGTTCCCAACTCACGCAAGTCGATTTTACAGATATCTTAAGTCTGGAACCGTGATCTGGGCACGGGGGCGGGGGGGCGGGGAGACAAGGAGTGCGACACGGGCTGCCATAAGTGGACGCATTTCTGCGTGGCTCCCTGAGGACAGTCTCGGCAGAAGAGCCGCAAGATGCCCTGGAGCTCCTCTGGGATGATCTCACAGCGAGGGAGGACGCACCGCCTCTCCGCCGATACTGACTCAGAGGCAGTGCAGGCCCAAGCCCTGCTAGAGGTTTGTAACTTCTTCCTGCACACGGAGCAGGTGCCTCCTGGGGCCAGGCCGAGCCCTCGGGCAGACCCGGGGATTACCACTTCAGTTTCCACCAGGAAATTACAAATACTCTGGGACTGGCGCGCACTGAGGGAGTATCTGAGGGACTGTGTCTATGGGCTGCTTCTGGTGTCACTCCAGGCGCACTTGGAAATTCACAACAGTGTTTTTGAAAATAGCAACTTATGCATAAATTATTGTAAGCATTGACCTTACCCGTATTTTTATTTTCTGCAATAAATGCATGTGTAGTTTTTTTTCCCTCCAATCTTTACCTCTATTTATATATAATGTGTTATTATACAAATAAAATATTATAATGGTTTCCCAACTGCTTTCCCTGCCTCCAGTCTGATCCTGCTCTAATCCATCATACACATTGTTATCAGGTTAACCTCTTTTGTCTTCCTTTATTAAATATATACAACAATTTCTTCACATCTACGAAAACATGGCAAAATTGCTAATTTCCATAAAACATACACTTTGCAGTCTACAGAATACTTTTCCATGTATTATTATGCTTAATCTTCACAAGCATTTTGTAACTGTATATTAACACCATGTTTCAGAAAGAAACTGTAAGTCTGCAAGTTTCCCCATGAACTGAGGCCTTCATATGTTACAGTAAGATCAGATCTTAGAACCAGAGCCCAGGTGTATTGTCTTGGGTCTGGACATTAGTCATTCTGTTTGGTTTTCTGTGCAGCCAACTTGGGGTCCTGTGTTCACAGTCTGTCCGAAATTTCCACTGTGTGGCAAGCCCAGTAATCCATTGGAAACAACACGCCACTTCAGCCTGCAGAGTCTCATGTCTGATTTAACATTTTCCATGTATCTATTTGTCATCATTAGCCTATTCTACTGAGCAAATAAAAGTAGTCTTTCAATTAAACATATACTTCTCCCAGAAGTATTTAAAAGGAGAGGACCTTATTGGCATGTTTCTATGTCAGAATAAAACCTACATTTTATTAAGGAGAGAAAGAGCATAGTACCTTGTCATGAACAGGGGGAACAAGGTATCTATTTTATTGCTCTTATGTGACCAACCACTTATAGAATGTCAGAGAAGTTGGAGAAACCAAGATATAAGTCGGGAATTGAACACTTCCTTTGACAACAGATACTCTCTCAGTCTCCTCTCCCAAGGGGGTTGATGTGGGCTGGCCATGTTCTGACCTTAATTTTGGTGAGAAGAACTTCAAACACACAGCACAGTGAGCTTGATTGTATTTCCAGTGGTCTGATGACACACTGCATAAGGGCCAGATACAACAGTGAAAAATTTAAAGGGCAAAAAGTTGCTGCAGAAGCTTCCTGCCAGGCAGCTAAATGAAAAACAAGGCATAATTGAAACTAACTGCATCCCTACTGGTGGCTGAGTAGAGGGCTTCATTTTCTACAGCATGATGAGGACACGTCTGGACATTGTTGGTTTAGAACTTGCAAAGAGGTAGAAAGAAGGGCCAGATGGACTTAACCAGAAGAGATGGGAAAAGCCTGGTCAAATACTTAAGAAATGAGGGAAGATTGAATGGGTGACTGGAAGGGCTCTGTTTGCATGTGTCCAGGCATAAGCAAGCTAGAGGTCTTCTAAATGAAGAAATGTCCTAACTGCTCACAAAATCATCCTTCATACAGTCTGTTTTAAGCTTCTGGCAAAGTCAGAGCCAACTATGTCAAACTGGTTCAGGGATGTAGTATCCAAAGAGTCCACTCTTGCCCCGCTTCAGTCAACCTAGGAAGGGAGGGGAGCTCTTTGATTTTAAACAAGGTTTAGGGCTTTCTTATTGTTGCTGTTACGGAGAACTAGAAAGAATAATTACTTACATGTTCTCTTTTTTGACACGAGGGGCTTGTGGTCCTTTTATTTTCTGATTTTCTTTAATAATAAGAGCAAATAGGTAATTAAAAGATATGTTTGTCATTGTGCCATGGAAAACAGATGCACTTGTCAGTAATGGATTCTTCAGAATGAAGACCTATTGTGATTAAGATAAAGTTCCTACATATATGTGGTTTCTCAACAAGACAATGGGGAAAGCCCAAAAGATGTGGTTGTGCTGGTTTACATAATTATATTTGTCGTGAAAGCTACTTGTACCTCATTCAAAAAGAGAATGATAGCTTTCAAAGATTTTTCTTTCTTTTTTTTTTGAGACAGGGTCTCTGTAGTTCAGGCTGGCTCTGAGGTCACTATGTAGCCCAAGCAAGCCTTGAACTCAGCAATCCTCCTGTCTCTGCCTCCCGAGTGCTGGGATTACAGGCGTGAGCCACCACACCCGGCACTGTGGTATGTGATATTGATTGCTGGTGGGCATGAGTCTCCACACACAGCATTGTATGTGGTTACTGAGGATCAAACTCAGGACCTTGCACTTGTGAGGCAGGTGCCAGAACCACTGAGCTAACCCTCTGGCCCAAAGATTTTTCTTTCTTAAAATGCCTCAAAAATTAAAAAAAAAAAATTTCCATTCTGATCTACAGTAATATGTTGATATCTTAACTGCCTGGTGAATCATGAAAGGAGATCTTGGAAAAGTAATTTAGGCACTGAGGGTAGAACTCGCAGGCATGGCACTAGTTTCTCAGCACCCTCCAGCCCTTCTTCCTGCCATGAGGTCACAACAAGAAGACCGTTTGAAACTAGAGGAGTATCCTCGCAGGGACTGGACTGAGGAATGCTGGATTTTGAACATACATAGTCCAAAGCTATTGGAAATAAATTTATGTTACTTATAAGAGACTCAGACAATGGTACCTTTTGGTATGAGCCTCATCTAAGATACTCATTAAACTAATTGCAATAGTTGAAATCTATTTGCCAGGTGAGTTCATATTATTTTAACATCAACCCCTAAATTACAGAGAAAAGAAGCTATATCTATATATTAAAGAAGTATTTAGTTGCAGAATAACAAAGAGAATTTCATGCTAATTATTTCATATTTAACAAAAAATTCTTGATATAAAAATGATGATTAAGATACTTAGTCATATAATGTTTCCAAACAAGGGTTGAAGCCTCTGACATATGTCAGAACCTTAAAGGTCAAGATGAAAGTGAAATGAGTTAATGAATGGTGAATGAAAGTCTGGAAAGAGAGCTTAAAGAGTACACTGGCACAAAGAAATAGGATTAGTTATCATGCAATGAAAGGCTTCAGCAAGTAGGACTGTTCCAAGAAAGGAAACACAACAAAATGTGAAAAAGAATACTCATTAGTTCATATATAGGGTAAAGCAAAAGAAAAAAAAATAAGGTGTTGATATATTTATAGGGTTCATCTTGGTTTAAAGTGTCATGGAGAGGTAGGACTGGTATTTTCCTGCAATTTCAATGTAACTTTTCTTAAGTCGTTACTTGTACATAAAAGAAAAATGTCACATACTCTCCACAGACACAAAATCAAGAAGCATTCTCACTACTTGCGATTCCATAGTGAGACCACCCTTCTTGGTGTTTTATCCTTTGAAGCAAACCTATGGATGACAGTTCTCTGGATAGGTTTTGAAACCAATCTTAAATACGTTAGTGTCTTTGAGCTTGTGTCAATGGGTGCTTTCTGATCATTTTTAATTTTTGTCTCCATTAGATATGCAATCTATAGACATTTCTTCCAAATATTCTTTTTAATACAACCATGATGGAAATAACCATACATGAGAACTGAATAAGAGCTTGTTATAAGATAAATTGAAGCACATTAAAATATGGAGTAAGAGTAAATGAAACATGGAGTTCATACAATCATAACTTGATTTTGTCACTATGTAGATATCTGTCACATGACCACATTGTATTCTGAATTAGAATGTGAAAGGGATGCACCACAGGGTGAAAGCAATTGACTTATGACGAATTATTTTCCTGACCTGATAATAGCAAGGAGAATATCATTAAGGGTGAATTTTCTGGGTCACTTTCTAAGACATGTCAGTATCAAGGACAGCTGAACTAAGAATAGCTGAGCGGTTCTACCTGTGGTCTTGCTGGAACTAGTTTTATAGTTTCCTAAAAGGCTTCTCACCCTCTTCCTTCCTTGAGATGCTTTCTCCGTTGCAACTTCAGAGACTTTTTGGAGGCACAGATTTGTTGTTATTTTTTCGTTGACACTTAAAATTGAGCATTCTTCTGGCATATCACATGAAGTTTTGATGTATGTGTACTACATAATGGATGATTAAACAAGGTACTCAGTGGATGCATTACATCGAATACTCATCACTTTTTTTTTGTGGACAGTCTATTCTTTTAAAGTTTTCAAGTATACCGTGTATTTTATTAACATTATGTACAAAGCATAGGCCTTAATATGGTACCTTTTCATTAATATACATTTGAGTTAAATTAACCTTAAAAAACATGTTTCTACAAACAGAAAGCAAAACAAGTAAATTCTTCACATGGACAGAAGAGGCAGGAGACATGCCCAGGCTAAGTCCTGTGAAAGTCTTCGAGTTTGTGTCACACTAGATCCATAGCTCGTCCTGTCCCTGGGTTACATTCAAGTGCTCCATTCAGCTCCTTTCTCCAGAAGCATTTTGTCTTTTGCTTTGCCTTGTTTGTGACTATATTTCCTCAATATTTATCTTTTTTTCTTTTTCTATCTTTGCTTGAAAAATATTTCTTGGATAAGTTCCCCAGTTAAATCTGTCACATAGTCTCAGTAATGTGTGCTCCTTCAGATCCCAATCACAGCGCCCTAGTGTTAATATGCAGGGAATTTTACCTAATATTTATCCCCTTCATTCACTAAACTAACATGGTTATTATTGCTGTATCTTCAAGTTTATGCATGATTTTTCCTGGTGTGTCCAACACATATGAAATTAATCCTATCTAGTAGATTTTTCATTTCAAACGGTGCATTCCTCACCCTTTAAAGCACCATTTGTAACTTTATACACATTTCATTTTTCTGCCTAATTTTAATATATAATTAAATTATACTATTTATTAACAGCTTTGTTCTTGCTGTCTGACATCACATGTGTTCTAGGTAGGTTTCAAATATCTGATTGTTGTCATTATAGAGTTTTATTTTCAGCTTCTTTACATGGCAGAAAACTTTGGGTGGATACCACATACTGTGATTTCTACAAATTTGTGTGAGGTGGGTATTTTTGCATTTCTATGAACTCTTGAGCTTTGCTCTGGGATGCATTTAACAGTTTGATCTTTTCAGCTATTGCTCTTGAGCTTGCAAGGCATGAACAGAAGGATATTAAAACTGGGGAAACAGCTGGACATGGTGGTTCATGTTTCTAATCCCAGCACTCCGGAGGCAGAAGCAGGAAGATTGCTGAGTTTGAGGCTTGCCTGGGCTACATAGTGAGCTCAGGGTCAGCCTGAACTACAAAGCAAGATCCTGGCTAAAAAACAAACAAACAAACAAACAAACAAAAAACTGAAGAAACACTGCACTACTGAGGAAAAACTCTTCTGAATTAAATGCCCAAAGCACCATGAATTATAATGCTGTTTAGCTGAGAGCAACTGCTATCTGGGGTCCACATGAGCAAGGAGCACTGATCCTCTAATTCTGTAGGTGACTATTTCTGAGTAGTTTCCTTACATAAAACCCATAGATCTCAGGTCACCTTGGTCTCTCAGTAACATTTTTTCAACTCTAGGAGCACTGTGGCTACTTCCTGGGTTTTCTCACAGCAGCTATGTAGTTTGAAAACTCTCTTAGTTAGGAAATTATAGAATCACCATTTACCCATTTATTAGGAAATATAGGCAATCATGACCATATATCCATGAATTTGAGAATTGCTATTTCATCTTATGATATATTTTCTTTCATGTATGAAATTGATGGAAATTTAAGGTGGAAGTGTAAATTTTTCCCCAGTTACTTTATCCTGTCCAGAAGTGGAAGTGTCACTAATTTGTTTTTGCTTTTAATGAAAGTGTTCTTAGATCAACTCACTTCCATTTTGTCTTCATATTTTGAGTTTGAAGTGAGATGAATATTAGGAGAGATTTCTATCTATACTTTTTAAGAACTCTATTAAATGTGAAAATAAAACATAGTATAGAAACATGTTATTAGAGTGTCTACCTAAACAGAAAGATCCCTGTGTGTAGTACAGTCCATCCACATAGAGGCACTTTTTAAAGAGAGCTCCTCAACTTTCAAACTTGCTAGGCGGAGCTAATACATCCTATTCTACATTGTCGAGTTTCAAATGTCATTCTCTTCTTAGAATTGCCTGGCATTTTTGTTGTTTATAGCCAAAGGTTCAGCTCTTTCCCCCCTTCCTTGTGCCAGTGACTATGAAACTTGAGGTCCCCAGTGACTGAAAACCCAAGGGCCTGACATCTTGAGCCATTGTTCTACGAACATCAAAATCGATAAGTTGGACACAGTCTATTCTAGTAATTTCCAAAACTATTTTAATGGCTTTCCGTTCATTCTAAATTGGATCTCCAGCATACTTTGGTAAGTACCAGTGTCAGAGTCTGCAATACCTACCAAATCTTAAGCATCCCAGTTCCCATTCCATTTTTTGTCTAAATATAATTGAATTTTCCATTATCAAATTCTACCCACCCTTTATCCAGTTAATATCCTATTTATCATAACAATCAAACCCTCACAATATTTTAAATTCTACTTATTTTTTTCTCCTCTAAGAAAGACTTGGAAAACACAGTTTTCAGATGAGTTTATGATTTTGATTCTCTACATCTGCAGTCATGAAACTGAAAGAAGGCATGGAAAATCATATACAAGGAAAATCCAATAAATTCAATAAAATTCAATAAAAAATTAAAAATTCAATAAAATTCAATAAAACCTCAAGAGTATACCCTCAGATTATCTTTTTCTCTCTCAGCAAACCTCCAGGTCCATAGTAATCTTTTTTTTTTTTTTTTTGTCAGGTCTCACTTTGTAGTTCAGGCTGGCCCTGGGCTCAGTCTGTAGCCCAGGCAAATCTGGAATTCAGCAATCTTCCTGCCTCTGCCTCCCAAGTGCTGGGATTACAGGCGTGAGCCACCACACCTGGCACTGTGGTATGTGGTACTGATTGCTAGGGGGTGTGAGTTACCACACCTAGTATTGTTGTATGTGGTTACCAGAGATTGAACTCAGGACGTTTTATCTCTCAGAATAAACCTGTAATGTGAGCAAAATTTTATCTACCTGAAGCTCAAGTTCAGAATCATGCCAAATTAAGCAACTTGTAAACAACGTTGGCCTGCACGGTTTCCAAATATGCCCATTGTGACCCGGTGCTGCTCCTGACAGAGATCAGGCATCTCGCAAGTGAAGTGATCATTTCTCCAATGAAAACTGAACTCTGGACAGACAAAGCCCCTTGGGAACATCGTGTGATGAGTGAGTAGGAGAAAAAATCTCCAGGTTTCCCCTCCAAGCTGCACTCATCACCTCTATGTGGAAACACAGAGAACACTTAAAACAATAGTAAACCATTTCAGAACATTTTAATAACTTATCTTGTTCAAGCAGGAGATCTACAAACAATTTACACTATTGTTAAAGAGATCTCTTCCTGCCCTAGAAGGATTACGGCTCCTCAGTGATTTGGGTTGTTGAAAGGTGTTGTAGAAGCCTTTGTGATTTGACACGTTTGAAGCACAAATCAAATATTATTCAAGCTTTTTTGCAAGAAATATGTGTTCTAATTAATGTTATTCTAGGTGTCTTTCAACTTTTTCATCATATTCTTTTATCAAGTAGAAAAAATATATCATTAAATAGATATATTTAAATAGGTACACTTGGCTTTGTTTGTAAATCTGAAAACTATTCTAAGCTCAGGATGAAGGGAAAAATCAGGACTAAATTATTACTGAAAGATACCCAGCTGGCTTTTATGTTTCAATATTCGACATAGTTCCACAATATATTTACTTCATTCTGAGTGCTTTTATCACTATTGGCTCCAATGTTACTGGTAAACTGTACATGTTATCAAAGCATTTTGGATGGAAAGGAAGGCAGGACACTCAAAAACACTGTCACCACTAACAGTAGTAAGAAATACATAACATTTATTAAGGAAATAATTGTGATATGCCCTGTGTTCTGATTATCATTTGTATTTTATTTCACTTACTGTTCACAATAACATAGTACTTTTAGTATTTGTTACCCTTTTTCATTGATAAGAAAATTAGACTTCAGAGACTGTAATTGACAACTGTGACTTCTTGGTTAATGACGAAAAAGCCAGCATTCTGACCTAGATCTTCCTGATTCTCAAGTCCATGAACTTGGCCATCTCAGAAAACTGATCTTCAATGACACCTTCAGAAAGGAATTTGTTTTTAATAACTATTGGAAGTAGGGATCCTTTTCTGTCTCTCCCTCCTTCCTTCCTTCCTTCCTTCCTTCCTTCCTCTCTTTTTCTTTCTTTCTTTCTTTCTTTCTTTCTTTCTTTCTTTCTTTCTTTCTTTCTTTCTTTCTTTCTTTCTTTCTTTCAGTATAGAACTCACAGCATTCATGCTGGGCTATATACTCAGTCCTTTTTTATTCATTATTTTAAAACAAAGTCTCACTAAATGGCTAAGTTATAAGGCTTGAATGAAGATACTCCTACATCAGCCTCACACAGAGATGGGGTTAACCATGTGTGTTACTATACCTGGTCCTAGTGTTTCTTAAAGGTTTCAGAATCATTGATTTATATCAATATCTTCTTAAATAGTTGAGAAAAAACGAAGTGTGTTGCATGAATCTCCTCCAAATTTAAATCACACATAACATTTTGTATAGGTTTTACAATCTGGATTTTAGAAAAATCACCATAACTTTTCTGAGGTGCACTTGGAAGGTCGCAGAAGGGATGGGAAGACAAATGCTTCAAAAAATTACAGAAGGAAGGGAAAAGGATGCCTGTGTGAGACTGAAAGTAATTCAGAATGACTGAAGCTCTTCGTGTTAAGGAGCATTTAGAGAAACACTCACATGGGATAAGTTTGCCAAAGCATCATCATTTCTTCTAGTGATTTCTTACTGTTTCTTCATCTGTGCAGTAATTCTCACTTTGAAATAATAAGTCTTACACTACAGGGCTGATGTGAGAATAGTGTGCTTCAAATGCTCTATTTTTTAGTAAGGAACTTAATAAACAGTGGCATGTAAAATAGGGCTGTAAAAATGGTTGGGTGGAAGAACAGGGTAAAAAAAAAAATGAGCCTTGCTGCTTAATGACAGGAAAACAGGAAGAAGACAAGGGAAATTCTGCAACACAGAGAAGTTTGAATTAATGCTATAATTCTCAGTTTTTAAAAAGAAGATTAAATCCACAAGAAAAATATATAGTGAAAAACAAGTGGATGATCACATTTACATAGTAGATAGATGATTTCAATTACTACAGCTCCAGACTTGGGAGAGATCAGATCACTGAGAAAGACAGAAACAGGGGAAACAATAGATGGAAAGTACTTTGGTGATCCAAACACAAAATTATTAGGACCCAAAATTCTAAGTTCTAGTGACACAGAGGAGAGAAGTTCTTCCTTTGCTTTTTAGTAGGGAGAAGTATTAGGTCATGGGGAACTATTATATGAAAGGGAAGTAGAATCAGGCAAGCACAAATGTATGGTTCAGGGTTCATTAAAATGTCATTTAAATAATGGGGCTGAGGAGGAAGAGAAATGAGTTGTTAAGCCCTTGCTGATATCACACATCAGTCACCAAAACTATATCAAGAACAGGAAGCTATTTCTTATGTATAGTAACAGTGTCAAACATTTTTATTTTGGAAGGAAGTATTTATGATCCAAAAATAAATATTTCAATTCTGATGGATGTTCCTCAACATGTAATAAATGTAGAGATAAGTTATACAAATAATATAACTCCAAACAGAGTAAGATCTGAAGCCACTCCATTTGTGTCTGTATGAAATTGGTTTACTTCAATTCTGTTACTTCGTTAGGAATTAGGGTAGTACTTTTGTTATGATCAGACTGGCGATATCTCACAGAAATCTCCTGTGTTCAGAGGCGGGGCTTTTGAGGTTGATTGTTTCATGGAGGCCTGAACACTTCCATGTGTTTATACACCTGTGGGCTCATAGAGCGCTGTGAGTCGGGGGCTGCGTCTCACATCTTTGCTGGGCTGTGCATGACGTCCGTGTTATGCAGCCAGCTAAGCATGGACTGAAACCTTTGAAACTGTTAGCCAACATCAACCTTTTCTCCTCTGAGTTGTATCTGTTGGTTATTTTGACCCAGCAAGGAAAAGGTTGGTTAATAGATCAGTAAAGAGAGGAATTATAAAAATGCATGTCTTTGCTCTGTCCCTACCATGTGGGAAACACCTGTAATCCTTTGAACAACATTATGCACAGGAAACTGACTCTGCAAATTATACAAAGAGTCAATACCTCCATTTCCTTCATAAAATATTCATGAATCTTAATCTCTTTTAATAAGGAAGTTTTTCTTAGAAAAATAGAAATGCAGTTAATTTTAAAACTTGATGTCAAAAATTCTGGGACACATCATGATGCTAGGTTTATACTGAAGGAAAATAATGTCACTATTCAGGGCCTAGAAACTCTGGTATACAGAAAGATTTGAGAATTTATAGTTTCTCAAACCTATTATTTAGGGTTAGTTTCTGTTGATAAATTGAGACCAGGATTGTAATTTTTGTTATTATACTAATCAATTAAACCATGGTGTTGTAAGGAGCATGACATTAAATCTAAGCCAAAGGGAAGATTAAACTCATAAGCTCTCTCCATATGTGACACAGGGATGAGCGTAGTATCAGTGTTAAGTTAGTTCAGACTGGGCTCAGCATCTCCTATATCACTCCATTCATAAACACCAGTGGGTCTCCCAGACTGTGCCACACTTGCCATGTCAATAAACCCAGTGGACAAGAGTTTGATCTGCTCGTAGAAAACTGATTGTAATTAGTTTTGATTGGCTTCACTTGGAGAAGTACCTTGTTCTGAAGCAAAGCCAGAATGTGCTAATTGGCTTTTCCCAAGTCACAAGGTTCAAACTCTGTTGCCCAGCAGTGGGACCAATTCCCAAGACAGAAGCTGAGGATGGGCCTTTGATGATGTCTTACACAGCAAAATTGTGGTCTGCCAATAAATGCAGAGGATGGTGTTGTGGAGCTACAAATTCTTATGTGTCTGCCGCAGTGTAACTAGCCCAGAACTCTTCCCAGTACACATCAAGGACCCATAAAAGTTTCTTTAATCAGTGAATCTTAAAGTTTGGAATTCTGTCTCAACAGAATTTTTTCAGTTACTATAATATGTAAGTGATGGTTTAGCACATATGAAGAATTTATTTGTATGTAAGCAGGTAATTTACTCAAGCTAGTAGATAAGTGGTCAATAAAAATGAAAAAAAAGTCCAAATGTATAAACTGGCCCAACTTTCAGGTGTGAAATTGGAAACTTTGAAAAGATACTGCTGATTGATGACAACAGAGGGGAAAAATACCTTCTGTGGAATCCACAGAAAAGAAATCATTATAGTACTGTTTTTGCTGAGCTTTTGTCAATATAAATCAAGATCCTCAATATTGCATAATGGAAACAATCAAAATTTCAAACAGTAGTTAACTATATTATGATGTATGCCAGGGACATTTAATACTATGGAATCAGCCCAATGTGTTTTAAAGATTAACTTGGCAACAAAGAAAATGCTGAAGCTAAAAAGTGAAGTAAAATTCTGCAGAATATTTTACATATCTATTATTATGCATGGAAGTAGCCCCAAATGTGTAAATAATCCATCTATGTGTAAAATCACCAATATGTGTTTATATTTTTGCATATCTTATAAGTCTACACACAGGAATGAAATGTTCAAATTTTTAATTATATTTATGTTAGTCTCTCCTGCACTCCTAGGTGGGGCTATTGAGAGGCAGCTGGATCTGGAGTGTGTGAGGCTAAGGATTAAGTGTGAGATGCTGGGATCAAGGTGTGTGATCACTAAAAATTAGTCTACCGATGACTCTGGTGTAGTTCCACTTCCTAACAGTCCCTCTGCTGCCGAACTCGCCAGTCCACCCATGAAAGCAGCTCTCTCCTGGTCCAATCATCTTGGCACAGGAGAATCAGGAGGGGGCATTTAAATCTAAGTTGTAACAGGTTCTAACAATTGCTACAGGGCTCATGCAAGACCCAATCCATGAGCAGATTGTACATACTTTGGTGATTCTGGAAATTAATGCCATTTTAGGCTTTCAAATGCCTCTCTCTTTTATTGGAAAGCTTTGAAAGAGTGTTTTCTACTCTACTAGAATTTCCTGAAACCCTTTATTCCCAGCAGGTCTAGTGTGTGACCTGTAATTCCACAGAATTCCAGTGCTATAATACTCATCCTGTATGACTCATGAACACCAAATGAAACACAGTGAACTCTAAACACACCCTTCTGGACAAGAGGGTTCTGCTCTGAGAGATGTGTCATCTGGCGATTTTGCGACTCTATCACCTGAAAAGAAATAAGATAGCCGTGACACTACAAATCATATATCTCTCAGGACTAACCCCGTGTGTATGATCTATTTGTAATCAAAATGTCATTATTCGTTGCATGACTATGTTCACTGAATGAGTAACTAGATCTTTACCACAGTGAAGTCAGGAAATTCTTTGGAACTTGAGAAATAATGCTCTAATTCCTTTTGAGAACTCATGTGCCATCATTATAATACATTCTTTCTTAAATACAGCACCATTTACTGCTTCCACCTGGGCTTCATAGCCTCTACTCTGAGCTCCTCACCTCCCGTTCTGTTTTTCCACACTCACGGATATACCTAAAAATATACCCACATTCTCTGCTTCCTATATTCTGAAATAATCATAGTCTTGCAGTTGACTTGTGAATAGCTACTATGGCATTTTACAAATCCTGTTTCAGACATATTTAACTAATTAGTTAACAGAATTAAATTAGAGAAGGCCTGAAACACTCCCTGTCTTCGTAACTTTACTTCTTATAGACTACCTGGTTTAACAATAAAACTTGTCAATATCCTAGCTATCTCTCATCCTGTATTAAAATCCTCATTTTTATTGATGTCAGCCATGTATTTTCACCTTCTGTATGCTTGTATTCATCTTTGTCTAGCTCTTAATTCACCTACTTTTATCTAGATTTTAAAATTAAAATACAAATGTTTACTCTGTAAGGACATTCACTGATTCATATTACTATTTTATAAAGTTGTAAGAATTTTTTGCTAGTAGTTAAAAACATGGGCATTGAGTTTTATGATCCTTATTTTTATTTCTTTCCACTCACAGTGATCTTTGCAGTGTTATTTGACTTCTCTAAGGTTTAGTATCTCTAATTCTGAGATGTAGCTAGTGAACATTATCTCTCAGTTTTTAAAGGAGATTTAATTGAATGAGACATGGATCTAACAGCTAAATAGATTTGTCTTTGATACAAATATATAAATTAAAAGTAAATCTATTTCTGTATTTATTATGAAACTAATAAGTAGAGAGCCATTTGAGAAGAAAAAGCACCATTTGTAGCCTATTTTTGGAGACAAATTTGAAATTTCAAAAACTCAAGTAGATGTGAAAGTGAGACATCCTTTAAGGTTATCATCATTAAAATGATATTGCAAGTTGTGGCTTATACCTGCCGGTCAGTGGGTTTCTAATTTTGAACTCATGGGCCAGACTCTTGGGCCCAGGTGCCTTTGTCAGAGAAAGGCCTCCACTTCTGTAGGAGAACACGGAGGAGGAGAATGTGTGTTTCCAGTGGACCTCACTTCCAGGAGAGCAAAGACCTCCAATCAGGTTACCTTTGCCTATGACTCCACCAATCAGGTCAGGCGATTGGGAATTGGGAGAAGTCTGGGAACAGGCAGTAGATGCAGAGAGGGTAAGCGGGAATATATGCACGCAGATCCGTGCTGCTTGAGAACTGCAAAGCTGTGCAGGTGCTGAGTTTGACAAGTGCCATTTAAATGCTAATTACCTTTAATACTTTAGACTTCCCTTCCAAAAATAAGTTATGTTTTTATGACAGAGTTCAGTAATGTCCCATAAGCTTAGAAGTAATACGAGTATAAAAGCCTTTGTATACTCTTCAGTGCTTCGGCATCCTCATCCTGGGCTTCTCCGGCATCTCCTCTTCTCATCTTTCCTCACAGACAACATCACTGCAGCAACTGTTAGCACAAATCCATATTTGCGGCCTAACTGTGCTTTATTTATTCTGCCTACATTGTTTACTCCTCAGAGTTAAATGCTAATTCTTTTTTCTCATCCACTTTATGAGCCTAAAGCTTTATTTAATCCTTACACCCTTATGCAATATATTAGTTATTCACCAAGTCTACACTGACTTGTAGGTTTTAAATGCCATGAAAATGATTCCAATTCCACCTGTGCTTTCATTCCCCCCCATCCAGCAGGTATCATCACAAGATATACTATGCAGGAAGTGACTGATATAGGTATGATAAACATGACTTTACACACATATAATTTTTTAATCTCCAGTGTACTAAAAAGAGTGACTGTGACAAACCCTATTCTTGCTACACTCCGTATTGATATTTCTCCTGGGTTTTACAAAAAGGAAAGATCAGCAACTATTTTTCCATCTAACAAATTGTATTAAAGTTTAAAATCATCAATTTTTGCTTTGGTGTGACAATTTCCATGACTTTGCCCTATCAAAGGAATGTTGAGACAATTGCCCTTCTGAAAGTCAAGGGGTGGATTTCTCTGAGTTTGTTCCTCCTTTCCCAGAGAAATGCTCAAAGTTTCCCCTTAGCAATGAGAAAAGTAACTAGCACTCCCTCATCCAAAGGTTAGTTCATACCTAAAGACTGATGCACACACACACAGCTCATTATTCAGACATTGAGCCTTGCTAGGGAGAAAGCAGAGTCCCACTTGGGTCTGAAGCTGGCTCTAAAAGCCAGGAAAGGTGATCAGCGGGAGGTTTTTCATTGTGGCTAGGATTTGGGGTAGGAGCGACTGCCCCTCTTCTGTTTGAATCTCCTGTCAAAACTAGGGATCCCTTCTGGGTGATCCATCTGCTTCCGGGATGGATCCATCTCATCCACTTGCCCAGAGGAGGAGCAGGAAGTGGAAAGGGAGAAGAGGGCCCAGGGAGCCTCTCACATTGAAACACACAAATGTAAGAAGACTATTTCACACATAGTCCTGCTTGCCATGTTGGGGAGTTTTAGGTAAAGGCATCACACCTCAGTCGCTTAGGATCGCAGAGCCCTTGGCAGACGGCACTCCTATATCAGAAAGTAATTTGAGACGGTGTGCTTTCTACCCCACTGGAGCCTCCCTTTACAAAAGGTCCGTATTAAAAATTAATGAGTCACCTCTGTCTTTTCATTTCAAACCATCCCCTAAGATGTGTTATGATTACAGCGACTCTAATGAGTCAGCACAGGGTGAAGTATTTGTACTGCTGAGACAGGCACAGTCCATCAGATGGCTTTGGAAATCATGGTCATCCGAGGGGTGAAATATCTAAGAAGTGATGGTAGAACTGACCATCTAGTTTACTTATATATGCAAATAAATCCCACAATTCCTACCAGATGCTCGGTATTATAACAGAGTCCAAAGGCCTTCGTTGTGTTAATTCCCTTGTGTAGAAACCTCAGAGGTTTCAGAAAGAGTTGAGCTCCAACATCTAGCTTTTAACTCTTATTGCTCAGGTCCCGGCCTGAGTCTTTCCATCTAAAAGCTTATGTTTTAAGTGCTCCAAAGCCCAACATCCCTGTGTGCTGTGCTCTCTAAAGTTGCTGTCAGAACGTGAAGTGCTTCCAAGTCATAATTTGCAGCACAGTGACTCTGCCTTTCATCTTAAACCCTACCAGCATCACCAAAGGCACCACCACTACTGCCTGGAATAATGTCCATTTAAACCAAATTTTTTAAATACCATGAACAACTAACAGAAAAAACTGGCTTGGGGTGTAAGAAATTCTTTCTTGTTTTGTTTCATTTGCTTTTGTTTTCCTAAAATCGATTCATCTGTTTCCAGGGGGTTTTGTTAGCTAACCTAAAAACCTCTAAACTCATTTTGAAATCTCTTTCTTTTAATTTTTTACTAACATCCATCCTAGCCACAGCTGCAGAGTTAAATTCCACTTTGCCATGTATAATTTGAAATATTACTTCTGGATGCTTTCGGAGATCTGAAAAGCTGAGTCACTTAGAAGAGTTTTAAGAATGGAGAGTAATAAACCATTTCTTAACATCTCACTGCCTGTGTTGGTTCTCTTTGATTTGTTGTCAGTTTGTTTAGTAATGTCTCCTATCAGGCACTATTTTTATTGTCTGCTTCAGATTATAGAAAGCAAATTGAGTCTACTTAATCTGAGAAACCTCACCACAATGGGAAAATTCAATCCACTTTCAGTCAGCATCAGTGATGGATAGTTTTTCAATTCATTTTCCCCAGCCTGCCCAACAGGCTCTCTGTTGGGTCAGAGAGCCAGAGAGCCAAATGACTCTCTGTCTCTGTAGGATCTTGAGGCCTAAACAGAACTCATACTTTGTTATCTAAACCAAGAGAGAAAACCATGTAAATTGTTTCTGTGCTAAGTGCTGATAGTTCTTTGCAAGTCTACCTATACATCTCTTGAGAGTTAAAGGCCATCAATTCATGTACATCATAAAATATTTTGCTGAAGTATTCTGCCTGAAATAGTGTGATCATTCTAAAAGGTTTACCTGGTGGTTAAATGGGCCTAAATAAATTCTATTTTAATTCCCCCAAAAGTTATCAAAACCTTGACCTCATCTTTTTTTTTTTTTTTTTTTTTTTTTGAGACAGGGTCTCACTTTGTAGTTCAGGCTGGCTCTGGGCTCACTATGGAGCCCAGGCAAGCCTCGAACTCACCAATCCTCCTGCTTCTGCCTCCTGACTGCTGGGATTACAGGCATGAGCAACCACACCCAGCATTGGGATATGTGGTAGTGATTGCTGGTGGTGTGAGTCACCATATCCAGTATTATTGTATGTGGATACCCAGGATTGAACTCAGGACCTTGCGCTTGCTAGGCAGGTGCTAGAACCACTGAACTAAATCTCAAGCCAATTGACCTCATCCTTTGATATCTCTATTCCCTTTAAAGATTGAAACTTCTCCTGAAAGAGAAACACCATGATTCAAAACACCCTGATTCAAAGTTCAAATACATAAATTCTGAATTTATATATAAAATCCTACCTTGAGATAACTGGCATCAATTAACACAGAAAGCACAAGGTATGTGTTCATTTGATGAATTACTGTTATATCCTATTTCTGGGAACTATGTGTCAAGATTTTTGACCTGAGAGTCATGTCCAACAGGTGAGGCACTGATTCCTGGTAGAAATACCACCAAATTTGTCATCAGCTGTCTGGAATTTAAATCCACTTTGCACAGGAAGGGTATGTAATATTGGACTTCTCGTTCCCTAGCTTAATGTTAATTTCACCATCCATAATAAATAACAATGGATACTTCTTAGAGTAGAAACACGTGAGAGAATGAGAAATTTTTCATTTATAATGGCAACAATAACCATTATTACAAATGAAAAGCTTGGCCTTGTGGTCAATATTGGAAGCGTGTGGTCTGTTTTCTTCAGTTCTTTCCCTAGAAACGAGCTGTTTAAAGACCATGATGTACTCTGTTGAAGAGTTTTCAAACGCTCCTGTCAGTGACACTCATATCACTTCCCCGTGGCTTCCCCCTCCCTGACTGATCCCCTACCGTTCTAGGTCCCTGAATATCTCAGTTCCTCTAAGTAACTTGTCTTTCATTATACACATGTACAGTTTATTGAATGTAGTGTTAATTTATAGTTGAATACATTTCAGTGACTTTATTACTCTATGTACTACATTGAAGAGCAGACTCACAAACCAAGGGAGATTGGGAGAGTTTGTATTGGAAATAGTAAGAAGAAAACAACACCTCCCGGATGTTTAGGAGGGGTCCTCAGTGGGTGGCTGCTTAACCACTCAATCTACAGCTAATTGGAGATCATCACAGAGCACAGAAATGACCCCTCTGCTTAGAGGGCACTTCTCCCAGGTGGCTCTGTGGGTTTAAAATGGCCAACTAGAACTCAGGCTTTCAACCCAGTTCTTTAGCATTTACAGGAAACTGGGATGTTAGAAAGCACTGGTTGGTTTTCCTGTTATTTTACTCAGAACACAAGGATTTAGAGGGAGTGGCTAGAGACAGCTCCCTTTAGTAGAGCGGAGTCTGGTTTCCAAATTCCCCAAGGAAATTCATTCTTGGTCCCAAGTGCTCCTTCACACTCTATTTTTCTTTTAATTCTTATCAATATGGTTGGTCACTCAATTCTATTTCAAGCCCTTACTCATAAACTGTCTACAAAAACTATTTTCTACATCATCATTTATCTTTTCATCCTGATTATTGATCTTTCTAGGAAAGCACCTTCACTAGGCTGTTTAAACTCATCTTATCTTAGGATTTGGTTTTATCAGCTCCTTTTTTTGTTTGTTTGTTTGTTTTGTTTTGTTTTTTTTGAGACAGGGTCTCGCTTTGTAGTTCAGGCTGGCCCTGAGCTCACTATGTAGTCCAGGCAAGCCTCGAACTCAGCAATCCTCCTGTCTTTGCCTCCCAAGTGCTGGGATTACAGGCATGAGCCACCATGCCCGGCATACTTTCTTTAATTTTATATTTTAATCACAAAGTATATCTCTCATTATTGTTCATGAATACCTTACAGTATGATATTCATCATCATTTTCATCACAATTGCATTTATCACATAAAAAAGAAAGCTTTTTTTAATACTTTGGTTATCAATTCAGAAGGCAAAATATGTACTCCAATCATGAAATTAAATTAAGAAAGCTACTCTTCTAGGTAATAAACACAACAATGTGGCTTCTGAGTTCCAACAAAGTTTCAGTTTAGTGTTTCCTTCTTTGTTTTCTGATTTACAGATCGCAGAAATCAATTTGAAAGATAGTAATAAACTTGGATCTTACCCAGATAAAATGGTGAATGTCATCTTCACTGAGATAAGAAAAGGTACAATTAGCTAAAGTTATTTAAACCCCATTCATCATCTTGGTCATTAGACTGGTTCTGAAAATACTCATTAAATACCTCAAGGAGAAGGAAATTCATTAGATGTTGGTCTGAATTCAGAGCACAATATGCTAAACACCTGTTATCTTGGTGTCAACAATAAATGATTATAAAGTACTATGTTAACATGCAGGATCTGTTAAAATATGGACTACATGTGAATACAAATAAAACAAAGTAAATAAGAGTAAAATTTGTTTAAGAAGATACTACTTTTTTATTTGGCAGTGATACTAGCAATCAAAAATATAAAACAAGTCAAAACTGTTTAAATAATTCCACAGAAATTTGAGAATATTAAGTTGAAAATAGTAATATTATCCTAGATTTCACACAGTAAATATATAGAGTGATACATATACATAATTTTATGATATCTTTATGATTAGAGATGTGAAAATGTCTCATACTAATATAAGGAAATGGGTGAAGACATAATTTTATCATGAGAATTCTTATGACTAAAGTAATATTTTGAAGACATTAAAATATTTTGTATGAAAGAAAAAGATCATCCTTTTGGATCTTTTTATTTTTTGACAGCCTACAAAAATGTAATTTAAAGGGTAATCATAAGTATTTTGGTATCATAAATCAGTAGCTAAGCTAAAAAAATAAAAATAAAAATCACTTATTTTGTTTTGACCTTTATAATGAAAATTATTTTCTTATAAAAAGATCAAAGTGTGCTTAGTACTTGCTTGGATTTTTAAAGAGGTAATGAGCAGTAAACTTTGCAATTACTCATACACATTGCTAAATGTCATTCTTTGAAGAGAAGCAAATATGAAGATGCAAAGATAGCATCTATTGGAGAGAGATTTTGGTCGGGTTTCATACTGCATGAGTTCTCCTTCAGTGTAATGCTTGACTGATTTTATGTACAACATTGCAAATAAAGGTGGAAAATTCTTGAAGTCTGTTTGACTTGGGCTTAATTGAAATGCCTCTTCTTCAATTGTGCATGCTAATTCAACCAGTAAACTTGATATGCTTTTAAATGATACAACACTAGATAGTATATCACATCTTGTAAATGATGCATCGTGATGTTACAAAAAAAGTCTGTGTTGCTCTCACCAAACCTCCAGCTTGAGTTGCTGTAAATCTCTTTGCTCTGCACCAATAATTACCGTACTTGAGCCAGGCAGTTTTAATTAAATGTCATCCTTTAAAATCAAGAAACACTTACAAGGTCAAGGAGGTCCAGGATAGAACTAAAGTTTACTCTCAAATTGTGGGATGCTTGATATTCTGCTATAAAGAAAAATTGCAAATGGGGCATATATAATTCTTCTCATACAACTTTAATGAGATCTTGACCAGTTCAGAATTGTTTTCTCTGTATAATTTTGCATCTATTAGTTAAAAGATAGTCCTTCCTTACTTTAGAATATGAAAACCATTGCAACAAGGAAGTGTTTCATGCAATAAATCTGTTTTTTTCCTATTTCATGTGAAAATAAAATAGTTTTATTAATATAATCAGCTTTTGCTACAAGAAGACAAAGAACTACTAATGTTATTAGTTTTTGGCTTGTATGTAGATGTGCAAGATTATTTTGTTAACTATTTCACTACATTTGTGTACATATAATTAAATATGTCCACAAATTGATATGTACATATTCTGTGCATATTAAATTTACATATGTACATATTAAATTTGTACATAAATCGATGTAAATATATGTTGCGTCATTTTTCAGATGCTGAATGAATAATATTGCTTACATACCAATTTATTTTAATGTAGTAGTTTCAACTATATATGGATTACATGCTTGGTTATATACTGATTTCAATTATAATACTGTTTCCATTATATATTAATTTCAATTGTTTTAAAATTTTAATCATTTTACATAAGATTAAACTATACATTCATTCTGTGTTTTTATTTTGTACCTACTGCACAACTTTTATATATTGAAAGAGAAGCGTAAAGATGTGAGAGACTTCTTCTCATGGAAGAAAACTTCTTACATAACCTGGAGTTTTAAAAAGGTGAAATATATTGGGCCGGAGGGTTAGCTCAGTGGTTCTGGTACCTGCCTCGCAAGTGCAAGGTCCTGAGTTTGATCCCCGGTAACCACATACAATGCTGGGCATGGAGACTCACACCTACCAGCAATCAATACCACATACCACAGTGTCAGGCGTGGTGGCTCACACCTGTAATCCCAGCACTCGGGAGGCAGAGACAGGAGGATTGCTGAGTTCAAGGCTTGCCTGGACTACATAGTGAGCTCAGGGCCAGGCTGAACTACAAAGCGAGACCCTGTCTCAAAAAAAAAAAAAAAAAAAAGGTGGAATATTATCAACTAGTCACCTTAATGCAAAAGTGACTTCATAGGATAGTCAGATAGTCAAACACAGAATAAAATAAGTAATAGGGTCCAGATCACACAACTGGCTAGTGGAAATGTTGGGATCAGAAAAATATGTGTATAATCTAATTACTTTTGGAGCAGATTAGCTTTAGAATGTATAATTATTAGCCTCTTTGTCCTCTGAGGAGTAAAAGTTCACAATTTGGAAAAGAGGGAATTTGAGATAGAAAGAGAGAGAGAGAGAGAGAGAGAGAGAGAGAGAGAGAGAGAGAGAGAGAGAGAGAGAAAGAAGAGTGAGAGACAAAGAGACAGAGAATCCATAATTGCCTTCTGTGTTTGGGAGATGAAATTTACCCCAAGATGCACCCAATGTGGATTTTCAGCTCTAGCTCTCTAGCTCAAGTGCTGCACTAAATAATATGAAGTGCACATACTTCATATAGACTGCACATATACACTCTCTTCTCTATACCTTTGTAGGTTATTGTATCTATTTCAAAACCTTCCCAAGCCTTCACTTTTTCAATTTCTGTTTAAAATCTCAGGAAAACTCTCCATCCTTATATTTCTCTTTTATCCCTTCATGGTCCTGTTCTACTATCATAAGAATATTATATCACTGAACTTACTATATATTTTCTAGTTACCTTTGTATTACTAATGGCTTACGTAATAGCTAATATATAGTAAATTATCAATAGGCTTGTATTCAATTAAATTGACTTGAACATGGTATTTTTTCCATTGCTTTCCTTTCAGTCCTTTACACAGTGCATGATACATATTAGAAATTTAGACTATTAATGACTGCATAGGTTAACGAGCAGGTTTGTCTCCATTTCACTGACATTTAATTAGTTCACATGTTCAGCTTCTTTAAGCCTCAGTTTCTTTGTCTGTAGGCAGTCAAGAAAATAGGAACTGCCTTCTACATGATCACCAAATGCAAAGGCAGAACATGCATGAAAACACCTTGGGTTTCTCTCATATGAGAAATTCTATCATAAAAAGCAAAATAAAAGATAATAGAAAGTAGCAAGATCTTGCTCAAATTAGAAGGGAATTGAGATGGAAGAAGGGGAGAGGGAGAGGAAGAAGGAGGAGGAAGGAAAATAATGGTACATGCATGTATCAAGTCCCACCACGAATGTGAACCTTATGAACCAGACTAACAAACAATTAATAAATATACATTAGCAGGACAGGGCTCCACACAGTCAATGCGTTATTGGACGAGGCTTTATGAAGCATGGTAATTATCAAAGCTGGATCTGCCTTGTTGTTATAATCATTTACAATCTTACATTTTAATCCTTAAACCTCATTAAGCAGCAAAATTCTAGATGTTGAATTATACATTTTTAAGCTAGCCAAAAAGATTGATATGAAATGTAGACATGAAAGTTCTGATGCCTAAAAGAAATTGAAAAGCAAATAGGACATTCTAAAATGATTTTGAGGGCCGGAGGGTTAGCTCAGTGGTTCCGGCGCCTGCCTCGCAAGCGCAAGGACCCGTGTTCGATCCCCGGTAACCACATAGAATGCTGGGCGTGGAGACACGCCCACCAACAATCAACACTGCATACCACAATGCTGGACGTGGTGGCTCGCGCCTGTAATCCCAGCACTCGGGAGGCAGAGACAGGAGGATTGCTGAGTTTGTGGCGGCTTGCCTGGGTACCATAGTGAGCTCAGGGCCAGCCTGAACTATAAAGCGAGACCCTGTCTCCAAAGAGCAAAAAAAAAAAAAAATGATTTTGAAGCCAAGGCTTATAATCCACTATTAAGTATTTCAAAACAAATGGAAGGATTTTGAATTTTCCCGCAACCAAACAATAGTACATGTATGAAATAACGCATGTGCTGATTTGGTTGTATATGATCTATACATGTATCAAAACTGTACTCTAATATGTAAAATATTATCCACTAAATTATATGTATGAGTTGTGCTCAAAAACTAGTGAATATTTAAATTAAAAACACTACTGTAAAACGATATTCCTATTAATTTCCCTCAGAATACTTCAGATACATTCCATCCTTTTTGTCTTTATGAAGCAGTTCTAGAAGTTCTTGTGCCTTTAGCAGCACTGTTCTAGCTGCCAAGATGCCCTGATCAGTTCACAATCTTTACCTTTGTGGTCATTTTGTCTTTTAAGCATAGCCAGAAGCCATATGGCCAGGATAGGTGAGTGAGGACACACTCTAAAGTTTTTATCTGACAGAAATTCCCATAAATGTTAGATCAATGAGAGGTTATCAAAATATGTGGTGAAGGTTTAAATAAAATAACAATACAATAAAAGATATATTGCCATAAATTTCCCTCAAAATACTCAAGGCTTCCCTACACATAAACACTTTGAACACATTTATCTCATGATTCCTGGCCATGTACCACACACACACACACACACACACACCTGCACAGAAAGCTGTAGGGCATTATTACTGGTGAAATTTTAACAAGTTTAAGTTACTACCCAGCTACCTACTGATACTTATTTTCTAGATACTACTCAATAGTTACACAATTCTGGATAGAAACTCATGCAAATTTCCACATCATTTTGCCAATGAGAGACCATGGAGCTTCCTAAAGAAATACAGGGGGAAAGCATTTAAACCATGTACAGACTGAAAATGGGTTGTTGGACATCCTTGTCATCCTTGCAAAGTGAGACATCCAAAGGCTTTTGAATAATATTTTAAAATTATTCATGTCTGTTCTAGCTAGAAGCATAAAAATATTAAGTTTATAGCTTACTCAAATGAGCCAATGATAGGCTATGTCTATTTTAAATTTTTATTTATTTATTTATTTTTATTTTTTGAGAAAGGGTTTCCCAAACTGGCCTTGAACTCATGATATGGCCAGGCTGTCCTTGGGCTTTCTGTGATCCTCCTGGGATCACAGGCCTTTACTACACTGCATAGTAGTAAACAGTGCACATACCAAAAAGCAATATAGAGTGAACCTTTTATGTTACTTAAGTATATTTTAAGTAAATGCTTTGGATTATTTACTCTCTAGTTGCATTTTACTATCATATACTACAGAAGGATGTTGTATACTAACTTAAACGTACGCTTCTCAGAATGGAAAATGCTTTTACAATGTAGGCCTATTGCAAATTATGGAAAACTAGTGTTTAGAACATTCAGAAAATGTTTTCCATAATATCTTTGGTAAATTGTGCGTTATCATTATATTTACAAATGTTTAAGTTGTTAACATTTTCAATATATTTTAGCTTTCTGCTTGGAATTTTATGTGTAGGGATGAAGCTTTTCTCACCTTGTGTTGTGGGAAAGGCTTCCTGTTCTAGAACACAGGCAATGATTCTACATAATCATAAATTTGTGGTCTTTGCTTCTCCCGGGTTTTTCTCCAAAATGCTCCTTTTCACTATAGCAAATTATTTTCAGCTACTGTAACACCACAAGAAAAAGCAATCTCCACTATGGAATCTTTGATACGTTATTTTATTCATTGCAATATTTATTGAGATTTCATGAATTATGCTTACAAATCATACCTTCAACTCATCAGAAACATTTTGTTTTCACGAATGAAAAAAAGCCTTTCTTTTCAATAACAGGGATTGTTTTAATATAGGAACTTCAAAAACTAGAGGAATGAAAGCCATTTAGATAGTTTTGGAAAGAAGGAACTGTTTCTCATCCTGATAAAGAGTAGCGAGGATTTCAAAAAAACTCTGGGATTAAGATCCGGCACAAACGTTAATTGTGGTACCAACCCCCTCCCAAAATTCTACGTAAAAGTCATCTCAGCATCTAGGAGAAATCAAGCCATATGGATTGGCGTCTTTATTCATAGGAGGACTACAAAGTAATTAGAAGTTAATTTACAAAGCTCTGTTGTGTCATTGTACACAATTAATTGTTTAACTAGTTTATTACTTGTTTCTACTTTGTATTATTAAAATGTATTTGCTGAATTAGAAAAATGTTTAAAATAAACCAGAATAAACTGAATTTGTATGAATGGAAAGTGAAATGCTAGTATTCTGTTAAGCTCATGAACACAGGAATGGAAAAATAATAAGTTTTAAAAAGAGAAAATACTATATGGAAGGGGCATGGAGAACAACAGTGGGATAAGATACTAGACATCTTGACTCATTGTTGCCTTTGAATGATGTAGAAAGAAATGGAATATAACAGTATATCTAATATGATATACATTGTAATATATATGTGAGCTATCTGGGGACTCAAAGCTGGTGATATGAAAGTGAAAATAGCATTGACAGAGGAATTCACAAACTGTAGAAACGATCCCTGAAAGTATAGCCTTTGACACAGGAATTCAAAAGTAGAAAACACAATTATTTGATCACTAAAGGGCCCTAAGGAAGCATGGTCATCAAAGCTAAAATGGTAAACTAACTTAATTGGAAAATATTAACATATATTTTGTCTTCTAAGAAGTATTTTTTTCTATTTGAGATTTCATGGGTGTAGACCTAATCACTCAAAGTGAAGCTAAATATACAGCATAGTTTAAGTTTTCCATATGTGTCTATGTGTGTGCACAGATATGCATACATTTATGAGCTTACATATATAGATATTTATGTACATGCATGTGGAAATATATACATTTATTTATGTGTATGAACATGTACATAGTGCAAAATACACATTTAATATATGTATGTATCATATATGATCACATGGATGTTCATATACATAATTCTCACAAATTCTTCACATTAGCCTCCTCAAGTGTGCTTTTCGTGCTCCTGAACCCCTGCTGTCCTGTGGCCATTGTGCTCAGGGGAGTGTAACTGAAGAGCAGCCGAGCAGATCTGGACCTAGAAGTCAAGGAGACAGCAGTGTTTGCCTCAGCGTCGGCAGATGGGAGCCATGTCACGGATGTCCCAGAAACCCAGAGCAGCCCACTGAGTTGTGCTTTGTGAACCCTTTCGGCTCCTCTCCCTCTCTCTTCTCCCCATCTCTTGTTCCATCCCCTTCAACCATTAAGTGTGGCCTCTAACTTGTCATTTTATAATAAAAATTTGTGTATAATGCATTCAGCAGAAATAGGACCAAAATAATCTACTTCACCGAGTTTTATCTACAAGAGATTGTCTAACTTCCCACACTTTCACATAAAATGAGTCCATGGATTCATTTATCAAATAATCAGTATGCATTGTGAAATGCATATAAAGCTCTGTAACTAACAGTAGAATCATGTGATGAAAAAAGATGCAAATTATTCTCTGGAGATCACCAGAGAGAAGTAGAGAGCTTGATAAAAGAAACCAACAGGGCACCTTTGCCTATATCAGACATTTTCAGGGAGTAGCTGAATATAAAAAGAAGAGATAAGAAACCCAGTAAGAAAAACAAAAGCAAAGAAAGAGAAATAAATGGACCGAATCATTTTGAAAAGCTCATTGCTAAATCAGCACACACACACTATAAATAATACTTTCAAAAGCAAATGTCTACATCCATTTAAAGTCATAAACAAATGAAAATATTTGAGTTGTGTAGAATAAAGGAAACTAATTTTGAATGTAAAATACCAAACTCTTTCCCTCAGCTTCTAGGATTTGTTCAGTTTACACTGGGAAGTTTACAGTTCAACTGTGAGTCCTGCATCAATTTTCTAGAAGGAAGACTGTTTTAATGCTGATGAAATACTTCTCCTAATCAGGTCTTTGGTGACCAAAGAAAGGAGTTCACTGGAGAAGTGATCTCTCTCTTGCATCAATTTCTTGGTCTTGTTCCTTGCTGGTACATTTTGGATCAATGTACTGATGGTGAACTATGCTTAAAAATTATCCTTATGCCAAGCTTGGTGGCTCACGCCTCTCATCCCAGCACTTGGGAGGCAGATGCAGGAGAATTGCTGAGTTTGAGGCTTCCCTGGGCTACATAGTGAGCTCAGGGCCAGCCTGAACTACAAAGCAAGAGACTATGTTTCAAAAAAATTATCCTCATGGTTCTTAAAAAGTATTTATTGAATTCATGTCTGCTTGGCAATATTTTCCAATATTCTTTTGCCGTGCTTTCTTGTATGTTGGTAGGACCAGAAACTCATTTCAGTTCTCTTTTCCACTTGACTTGTGTATAAAAATAGGTCCTGTTTGTTCCTATACTCGGTTCTGCCCTGGAACAGAGACAGGTATGACTACTTCTGAAAAGTTGAAGTGCCACTCGTTAGGGCATTGATGTTAAGGAATCTCAGAAAATCTGTCTTCAAGTGCTGACCCTTTGAGGATTTTCTGTCTCAATCTTACTTTTCTTAGTCTTCCTCACTACTAAACTAATCAAACTATTCCTAATCCTGAACAGATGTTACTCTGGTCAGAAGTCACTCCTCTTCACCCCAAGACTAACAAAATGATGGAAGTAGAAGTCTTTTTTGTCCTGTGACCATGCCAACTTGATTTGAGCAAGAGCTGGTGAGTAGATTAATACATTCTGGGCGTGTATGAAAGTGATTGATGGGTACACTGCACATTGAGGCTGAAGACACCCTGGGTAGTTGTGATGACAACCAATAGGATTGTGGATACATTTGGATACAATGAAAGGAAAAGAAAGCAAAGCTCCCTTTTTTCCTGGAAGAGCTCCAGTTTTCACCATCGTGTCTCATCAGCAGATAACACAGACTCTTCGGCTTCCAGTCTAGACTTACTCTGATGATTCTACCATGAGCTTTAAGGTCACTGACCTCCCACCTTTGACTGCTACTGGATTTTTCTTCTCTTTAGTACACAGAAAGCCATTTGGGATTCTCCTCTTCCAATTCTACAAAAGGCCACTGTTTCACTCTTGTCTCTTGCTTTGATTCAACACTATCTAATAAATTCCTTTGCATAACTACACTTACATTTCATACTCAATCTTTTCATCTAGAGGACTGACTGGTACAGGTCCTGAATGGAATATTAACCTTCTAAAGGAGGTCTCAGAGAGCTGTTTTGCTCAAATCCAGTGCTAGCCTGAACTTGAACTTCTCATGTACAGAATTGTGAAAAATAAAATTTGTTGTTAATATGCCAGCCAATCTATGGTATTTCAATTGATGCTACTCTTTTTTTAGCAACCTAAATATCCTGGGTCACCATAATACAATAAGAGATAGAAAAACAGGGTTGTGACCAACCATGAATTGGTTATTAAAGTGTATCAGGTGGTAGACAAAGAAGAAAACACTGTGAAAACAAATACCCATTACATGAGACTCACCCTACCCTGTTGGAAGTAAAATCTGAATGGTCCTGTTACACAAGCACACTCAAGGATTGCCACATACTCATCATCTAGATTCAATGATGGATACACTCCTTTTGTATATGCTAATGCTTCTATAGAACACATCTACAATCTCACCATAGGACCTGTCTGTTGGTGGGGTGGCCACTTCTCCCTTCTTGTTGTGATTTGTCTATAGGGAAGCCTGGTGCTGGAACCTCTGTGATTGTAATATACTCTCTTCTCTAATCCTTGCTGACCATGCCTGATTTCCATCTTTCCCTGGTCAAAATATTCATGAAGCCAGTGACATATGTGGCCCACTGAGTAAAATACATAAATAAGTATGAAATATTGAGGATGGTATGCCAAATCCCAGTCATATTGCCAAGCCCATTTGTGTTTTCTTAACCAAGTTTTCAACACGATTGGCAAGCTTAAATAAACCTGGAAT